>RJWJ010029299.1:0-20919 GCA_004363605.1 Indri indri
AAAAAAAAAGTGAATGCTTTTTTCTTTAACATGCATTTTTAAAGCACCCCATGACTAAAATACTAATATGGTTTTGAAGAAGTGGTCCTAGTTTTTAAGACTGTTCTCCAAACAGTGAGTCTCTAAAGTAATTTTTTCAAAGGAAGGAAGAGAAGAAGGTAGAGAAAGGAAGAAGAGAGTAAAGGTTGCATAACAAATTATTTCAAAACTTAGTGGCATAAAACAACCATTCATTATGTTCATGGATTTTGAGGATCAGAAACTCAAACAGGACACAGCAAGAATGGCTTGTCTGTACTCTCTGTTGGCTGCAGCTTCTGCTGGAAGACTTGAAAGCTGAGATCTGGAAGCATCTGAAGGTTCACTGATTCAGATGTCTGGCAGTCAAATGTTGGCATTCGGCTGGAGACCTTAGCTGAGGCTAGTGTCAGCTGGAATACATAGGCAGGTCTCTCTGTTGGCCTGGGCTTTCTCACTCCATGGCAGCTTGGGAGCAATATAATGTCCCCCAAAGGACCAGGTGGAAAATGATATGTCTTAGTATCACTTCTCTAGAACACACAGTGAATCGATGGACTAACATCTCATCAGAGACCAGCCAGTAAATATTACATGAGTTGAACCAGTCACTCTCCACATGATGCCATCTCAAAAAGGAAGAAGGAAGGCTGCCCAAGGAGAAAAAAATAGACTTGATAAGCTGCTGAACTTCGAACTATTTACTCGAATAAGATTGTTTCATACCTGAAGACTCCAAATTAACATTAAATGTGAAGTTTAAATATTTTCTGCCAAAATAGGAGTCCAAGAAAAAGATGAGATCAGTTATAAAAATCATAAAGATAGCCACTTTATTTTTATGTCTGAGTTTTAGTATATACACATCTTTGGTCCTAGTAAACTGGGAATCTGTTTAAGTTTTCTATATGTTAAAAAAAAACTCTTCTGTAGAACGTAAGCTACTTGAGGTGATGAACTATGACTCCTTCCATGTAATCAATTTTATTGAACATCTATCATGAGCAAGGCATTCTTGTAGGCACTAAAACAATATGAATGAATGACCTAGTACCTGCTCTCAAGGAGCTCAGCATTTGTAGTATAGAAAGAGAGCAAACAATCATTTTAACAGGGATTCTCCATAGGTTCATTCAAAAAACAGAGACTCCATACATGGTCCCAAGACCTCAGAAAAAATGTAAAAATTATTAAAGTTGCATACAAACTAGAAAAATATGCCAAATCCACAGATGTTTTATTATCTGCTTAGCTCAGTTGATTAGTTCAGACTAACAATGAGATCAGGGTAGTGGATTCCTTTACTTTGTGGCCCAGTTAGCTCTGTACACAGACAAACTGTGTCCCAAAGCTATTTGCTATATCCAGTCAGTCATTATCTTACAAATGCATGATTAGAAGTAGGACTGATTCCCAACTGTAAATGATTGACAAGCATTCATTCTCACTATTAGAAATTACCTTAGTGCTTACCAACTTCTGACCGTGGTTCTGTGCCACCAGGTCACCATGTAGCTGGGAGAAATATCAGTTGTGAACCATTTTAGATCCCTTGGACATACCATATTTTGCCAAATTTAAGACATCTTCAACCATTATTTTCTTTACCCCTGGGAAAGATAAATGATGTCAGACTGTGGCATTATGCTAAGACGTTCTCAGTTGCAAGTTACATCCCAAATTTAGAGATATAAAAATATAAACAAATTTTCATTTTACAATGAGTGAGATATGGTATAATATAAAAAACCCTAATAGCTCTCCAGGGAGAAAAGACGTGATGAGGCAAGTTCTGTTGATAACTTCAGAATAGAAATTCTTAGATAAGTAGGAATGGTCCTCCATAGGTTAGGGATACAAACTCTTGGCCATGACCTACAGAGTCCTGTACAATCTGGTTTCAGTCTACTACTCTGGACTCTTGAGCAATCATACCCTCCAATCAACTCAATCCCGCCTCCCTGGCCTTCCAGGCTGTGGTATGAACAGGCTCATTCCTGGCTTTGTCTTGTAATTTTTGTTTCTTCCACCTGAAACTCTCTTTACCCAGGGCTTTCATGCAGAGTGAGAATTCATTTCATTCAAGTTTGTGATCCAATATCACCTCCTCTGACCATCCTAAAATATTCCTTTCTCCTATAACAGTTCTTGTTTTACAGTCAGCTTTACTGTTCTATACAACTCTCCACACCGAATACTTACCCTTCTGAAAATAATTATATATTTATTTACCTTGTATATTTCCCCCACTAATATACATACTTCATTAGGGCAGGGACATTTTCTTTTCTCCATGCTGAAAGAATGTTTGGCATATACTATACATGAAATAAACACATGTGAATAAATCACAGAGTCATCCAAAAGTAGAAAAAGAATGCAGGTATTTAATCCAATTCTGAGACTCTGATTAGTGTAAATGGAGAAGGAATTTTAAATATGAAATTGGGTGATGCTATTTGAGGTACCCTCCAAATGAGGCCCTAGAAGAATTATTCTAGATTTTTTTCAAAGTTAGGAACAGTTAGAAATTAGAAAATCAAATCAAAAGTTGCAAGTTAAGGGGTACCTGTTGAGAAGCCTAGTTAAGAAATATTAATACTTGTGAATAGGGCATTCCTCTTATCTGTACCTCAGGGAACTCAATATCATTAGCTTTGGGAATAGCCAGGTCACCACAGATAAAGATAGGAGACATGACAACAAAGTGATAAGTTTTAGTTTCAGAGGAATGACAAGAATCATTTGAGGTTTAGGGAAAGAATACGAATAGGGCAACAAGAAGACCCTAAAATGTGCCAGGACTATCCACCATGATCAGAGAATTCATTTTCTAAATGCTCACAGGTACCAGGTACTGCACGTAATGCAGAATGACTTGAGTGGGGTAGCTCCAATTATTGCCCACTTTTATTAATGTTCCTTAGCTCACCCATACAGTTTAATTAAGCAGCTTTTAACCTGGACACAAAAGGTTGGTGGGGGCTCCTATTTGTTTTGTTAGAACAAAAAAGAAAAAAGATAGTAATACCACCCATCTCCAAGCCCCCTTCACCTATTCTTCCATAATTAACTTCAAGAATCAGACATGTCGGGCCGGGCGCGGTGGCTCACGCCTGTAATCCTAGCACTCTGGGAGGCCGAGGCGGGCGGATTGTTCTGAGCTCAGGAGTTCGAGACCAGCCTGAGCAAGAGCGAGACCCCGTCTCTACCAAAATTAGAAAGAAATTAATCGGACAGGTAAAAATATATATAGAAAAAATTAGACGGGCATGGTGGCGCATGCCTGTAGTCCCAGCTACTTGGGAGGCCGAGACAGTAGGATTGCTTGAGCCCAGGTGTTTGAGGTTGCTGTGAGCTAGGCTGACGCCACGGCACTTGCCCCCAGGCGAGAGTGAGACTCTGTCTCAAAAAAAAAAAAAAAAAAAAAAAAAAAAAAAAATCAGACATGTCATGCTTTAGAATGGATTTCGCTTACAGTTAGCCTGATGTTATGATTTTTCTAGAAACATCTTTCCCATCCCAGAAGGAGCTAAAGGACTTGAGTAGGGTCTCGGAGTTTTGTTTTGATGTAATGGAGGCAATAAAAATTTTAATATCTCAAGTCTGTACCTACAGATCAGAGAGTTTAAAGGGTTTCTCCCAACTTCTGTCAACCTGAGCCGAACCAGCTTCTCTTGGGTGTCTCTCCTCTAAAAATAATATGTCAGAAGGAAGGGTAGGGGAAATTCCTCGAGTGGTTATATCATACTAAGACCCAAGAGAATAGAGAGAGGCTGATATTATTGGCTCAACCACTTTATCTTTTTTAGAGATTTAGGAAACAAACTTAATACATGAGAGCATTACTTTGGCAGCATTCTGTTGACTGGCAAAAAATTATTTTTTAATTCACTTGCGTATCTGCAAAATCACTAAAAAAGCACCAGACCTTTAAGGTTAGGAATAATACAAGTCTGCCCACATGTGCCATTTGTATTTAACATAGTACTGGAAGTCCTAGCCAGAAAAATTAAGCAAGAAAAAGAAATAAAAGACATCCAAATTGGAAAGAAAGATGTTAAATTGTCCCCATTTGCAGACAATATGATCTTATATATAGAAAACCCTTAAAGACCCCACTAAAAAACTGTTAGAACTAATAAAAGTATTTGGTAAAATTGTGGTTATAAAATCAGCATACAAAAATCAGTAGTATTTCTATATATTAGCAAAGAACTATCCAAAAAAGAAACCAAGAAAAAAAATCTTATTTATAATAGCTGCAAAAACAAACAAACAAAAAAACTTAGGAATAAATTTAAACAAGGAATTGAAAGAACTGTACACTGAAAACTATAAAAACATTGATGAAAGAAATCAAAGAAGATATAAATAAATGGAAAGATAACTCATGGTAATGAATTGAAAGAATTAGTATTGTCAAAATGTCCATATTACTCGAAGTTATCTACCGATTCAATGTAATCTCTATCAAAATTTCAATGACATTCTTCAAACAAATAGAAACAAGCAATTCTAAAATTTGCATGGAATGACAAATGACCTCAAATAGCCAAAGCAATCTTGAGCAAAAAGAACAAAGCTGGAGGTATCACACTATCTAACTTCAAAATATACTATAAATCTATGGTAATCAAAACAACGTAGTATTAGCATAAAAACAGAGACATCAAGTAATGGAACAGAATGGAGAGCCCATAGATAAGTTCACACTTTTATGACCAATTGACTTTGGACAAAGATGCCAAGAACACAGGGAAAGAATAGCATCTTTAATAAATGGTCTTGGGACAACTGGATATCCTTATGCAGAAAAATTAAAGTAGACCTTTATCTCACATCACATGCAAAAATCAACTTAATATGGATTAAAGACTTAACTGTAAGAACTAAAACTATAAAACTACTAAAAGAAAACATAGAGGAAAAGCTCAATGACATTGCTCTAGGCAAAGATTTTTTGGCTATAAACCCAAAAGCACAGGCAACAAAAACAAAAACAGACAAATGGTATTACATCAATGTAAAAGGCCTCTGTACAGCAAAGGAAACAATCAACAGAGTAAAGAGATAACTTATGAAATGGAAGAATATATTTGCAAACCAGACATCCGATAAGGGGTTAATACTCAAAATATAAAAGGAATTCATACAACTCAATAGTAAGAAAACAAGTAACCAAATTAAAAAATGAATAAAGGATCTGAATAGATATTTCACACAAAAAGACATACAAATATGTTTTATATACCTCAAGAGAGGTATATAAAAAAATGCTCAGCATCACTAATCATTAGAGATATAAAAATTAAACCCACAGTGAAATATCACCTCGCACCTGGCAGAATGGCTATTATCAAAAAGATAAAGGCAACAAGTGTTGGAGAGGATGTGGCAAAAAGAGAACGCTTGCACACTGTTGGTAGGAATGTAAATTGGTATAGCCAATATGGAAAATAGTATAGAGGTTCCTCAAAAAATTAAAAATAGAACCACTATATGATCCAGCAATCCCACTACTGTGTCTGTATATCCAAAGGAAATGTAATCAGTATTTTGAAGAGATATCTGCACTCCCCTGTTTACTGCAGCACTCAAAGACATGGAATCAACCTGAGTGTCCATTAAGACGTGAATACATTTTTTTAAATATAGTATATATGCACAGCAGAATATTATTCAGCCATAAAATAGAAGAAAATTCTGTCATTTGCAACAACATGGAAGAAACTGGAGGACGTTCTATTAAGTTAAACAAGCCTGGCACAGAAAGACAAATGCTACATAATCTCACTTACACATTGACTCTTCTGTTCATAGAAGTAGCGAGTAGAATGTTGGTTACCGAGTTTAGGATAGGAGGCAAGCAATGGGTAGGGGAGATGCTGGTCAAATGAAACAAAATTTCAGTTAGATAGGAGGCATAAGTTCAAAAGATCAGTTGTACAAACATGGTGACTATAGTTAATAGCAGCATGTTGTAAATTTGAAAATTGCTAAGAGAGTAGATGTTCTCACCACAAAAAAAGATAAGTATGTTAATGAATATGCTAATTAGCTTGATTTAGCCATTTCACAATGTATACATAGATCAAAATAGGATATACATGATAAATATATACAATTGTTGTCAATTTAATACATAAATTAAAATTTTTTTTAAAAAAAATTCCTGGGCCTAAAGTATGACTAATTCATTTTCTTATAGCAGAAGAAACAAATAAACAATAAAAGAAAGTTCTCATAGGACTGGGCAATGGGAGTTTAAACAGTTTGGCTTCTGGACGAAGCACAGTTTGTAGGGAGTTAGGAGGCACACCTAGTCATGTCCAGGTTTACCTGAACCTCAGAGCCCTGTTTCTTTCTGAAGGAGAAAGGGAACTAGCGCTTTGCAGGTGAGTCTCTCATGATCTCTTAATTAGGCTTATTGAGACACAAAGAGAAATTCAAGAATTAGCAACTACAATAATCTGCACTCTTCACATTTGGAAGACAAGGACATGTTCTCAGGGCCACTCAGGTAGTAAACAGCAAGGCCAAAGCTCAACACATCTGTGTGGTCTTCACCCTGAGCTATCATTTTAAGGGAAGACACATTAAGGAGAATTAAAGCCAGGGGCAAGGAACAAAGAAGCTGAGATTAGCAGCTTGTGACATCAGAGAACATATATGTAACATCCCCCAGCTTCATTGGGGAGGCAGAGGAACTTGGAGGGATTTCAGCGACTAGACCAGATTTTAAATATTTCAACCAATTATAAATCTACAAGTCATGTGGGATTCTAAGGCATTTGCTAAGAGCCTCTAGATATGTCTTAGAGGAAGAACAGAAATAAATTTTAACTATCACCTTCCAAACTTATTTTTTTAATTGTTGAAGAGTGATATCACCATTAAAAATTGGCATTATATACATAGGAAAATCAGTAGAATTACACAACAAAAAATAAAAATTAGCTTTTTTGTAGGAGGAAGAGGGAAATTATTATTATGGGTATCTTTTACTCTCCATGTCATTTTATATCTCTGTTTGAATTTTTGACATTTAGCATATAACACTTTCATATTTGAGGGAAAACGAGATGGTTTTTTTTTTAATCATTTCAAGAAAAAGAAAGATCAGGAAAAATGTTCAGAATATAAAAATTATTTTAAAAAATACAAGATTTTTAAAGTTTAAAAACAGAAATGAAGACATTCGAGCCAAGGAAAAAGAACTGGGGTTTTAATTACCACTATTCCCTTGTTTTTCATTTTCAGAAAACTAGATAAGATGCAGTGTGAAGGACATAAGAGGAAAGTAGCCACTTTCTTATTACTTGGAGGAAGAGGATTTAAAAAGAACAAAGGAGCTCATTGACAGGTGTAACAGTAGACATGTTATTAGAATGAGAAAAAAGAATTCAAAATCATAGACATTTGTTTTATCTGTCGCACTTCCTTCTTCACGGAGACACAGTGAACTTGTAAGCCAGTTACTAAAGAAGTGTGGCCAGGTAAGACAGAGAGAGGGAACAGAAGCCAGCTATTCCCCCCTAGGAACTCAGTCAATTAAATGCAGCCTGGAAGGGATCTAATCTAATATCAAAGATGCTGTCAGGGGATCAGTTCCCCAGAGTTTAGGGTTAATGATGTAGAGCATGGCAGTCTGGCCAAGAACAGAGAAAAAGAAACCTCACCGAGATCAGGTGTAACTAGAAAAGACCAAAATAAAATAAAATAAGCATTTCCCAGAGTAATGTAGGAGCTTGGGCAAAACCTTTTGCAGACATACCATGATATTCTCCCTTGCAGCAGTCTTCAAGAGGTTGGGTTCTCCGACATTTAACAAGTTTTACTGTAAATCAAGGTTTTTGTATGTAAAATTATAATCAGCATTAAAGACTAACTTTCCCTGACATAATTCAAAAGTCCTGGGGTTTTAATCTAGCAAACCCCAAATTAAATCCCTTTCCCAACCAGGATGCAACTGGATACATCGTATTTTATCTTGAAATTTTTGTACAAAGGAGCTCTGAGATAATGGTCATTGGAAAAATTGTACCTAGAAATCTTGCTGTGAGCTAATTGCCTAACAGACTATTGTTCACTTGGGTGAAAAATCAGTGACCCACACAAATAGAGACAAGGGGAACTACTAAATGCTAGGCCTTCTCTGGCTGCAGTCAACAGAGTCCTTCTTCTAAAAGGTTGTGAATTTGTGAAAAGAATCTCTTACTATTTCACAGGTGAAGGGAGAGATGAAGTGAGAAAGAAATGACTATCACCCATTCGAATAAACAGGCAGACTACGGCTCATGTTTAGTGTTTAATTTTCAAGTTACTAAGATTCATAAGCAACTTTCCTTTTTGGTTTCATAAATTTCATTTCCAGCAATATGTGAACTAGATATCCTGAAAATTCACTTCACCTGAAGAACAGCCCTCTTCTCTTTCTCTCCTTTTGCTTCCTAACCACAATTCAGGAGTTCCCCTAACAATTAGTTTAGCTGTATGCACTGACAAGAACAAAATAAATAAATAAGACCACCAGGCCCTTTAAGCCTTTGACAGATGCTATTCTTTTCATTTCATTTAATGCTTTTTATTTAACTCTTTTATTACACTCATTGATTATTTAACTTTTTCATAATTAGTAAATATTAAGTCCGATAATAGAAAGGCTATATATGACGGACAGAGAGAGGCCCTTATTTTTTAACATTTGCTGGAATTACTCTGTGATAGAAATCAAAGAACAAAGAACCTAATAATAGAGCTGCAGCAGGCCCTTTAGAGGAAGAATAAAAAATATGGTGTGTTCCTCGAAGCTGTCATGGAAGCCTTACCATTACTTAGTGTTTAATGGGTCTGAAAATACTAGTAAGAAGGGATTAAACTACTTTTCCCTTTTGGAAAAGTGTTAACTCTTCTAGGATATCATTCAGAGAGCCCAGTGAGCCAGTTTACTCAATGGTGCATTAGTGGCCTCTAAAAATTAATGGACCTTTCGCAGCTTGCTACTTATTACTTGATGAGGTCCAGGGCTAGGTATTGTTAAGGGAAATAAATAAACATTTTTAAAGGTAGGGAAACACAAATGTTCACATTGGCATGTTAAAATGAGTGGGAGTTTTGCTATAGCCTGTTATCTAATTCTGAGCATACTAATGGTTTATTGGATGACATTTATTTAGCACTTACCAAATGTCACAAATCAGGCTCATTGGCTTATATACATTAGCATATTTAATTTTCACAAACACCCTATGAGGTACGTACCACTATTCCCTCCAATTTACAGAAGGAAATTGAGCTTTAGAGATTAGAAACCAGTCCAATGAATCCCCACGGAGACAAATTTACAGCAACAGGGGAAAAAATTACATAATAAGCACACTAAGCATTTTTGCTTCTGGACTACTGCCCAGAGGCCAAACAACCACTATGTTTCTCAAGATGGTAGATTACAACTTAAAAATGCATGTTAGTACACGATCTGAGGAACACAGTGAATTCCAACCACAGAATTCAGAATAAACCACAAATAGCAGTAAAGAATTTAACACCAAGGGAAAACCACAAGCAATTAATATTGAATAACTTCACATGGACACTATAAAACCATATTGATGCGATTCAGAATCACAGATGCACTGGATCATGACCCAAGAAGTTTTTGTGATGGTAATAGAGCAGGATTGATTAATATGAAACTAAACTGTTTATTCATGTCTTCTTATTTGACAACCCATCATATAAACGCATGGGAACTAACAGAAATATTTGTCAATTTTCTTGGCATTTGGCTTGGAACTTCTCTACAAACCCAGTATTCATAGGATCTGTTGGGAATTTCTAACCGCTGCCAAGCTCCCAAGTCCTTCACCTAGGCAAAATTTAGATGAAAAAGTGTAGGGTAGTCATTAGTGCTGATCCGTTGGATTTTCACATTCGCTTACAAAAGGCCTTTAAGCCAGTCATGGGTTATCTTTACCTTGGCTACAGAACCTATACAAGAGAGATGAAGTTACTTTTCAGCATGTTGCTTAAAAATAATAGGATGAAATACAAATAAGCAGACACATACATATATATGTATACATGTACACTTGCATGTGCATACATATCTAAGAGAAAATTACAAACTTCTACATGATAATAATTCTGTGTGTTTACACAAGCAACAAGTCAAATCCTAGAGGCTATCCACATGAAGTGCCATCAGCAGGGAACAATCTGATCCTCATCTTTATTTCTCCATATCGTGACCATCCAGGCAGATAAGAGATCACCAGGTGAGGACCACCTGCAAAACTCGACGTGCTTCAGAAGGCAGTAAAAGGCCATTACCAAAATTTACAAAATCAATGGTATGTACAAGGTAATAGATACATTTAAATTCCAAGATGCTAGAGCAAAAATGCTTTTGAAATGTACATGGGTTACGTGTATGACAAATAAAAGCATTACCTTCACATAGGATATAAAAATCTTAGGAAAGTCATTATCTCCAAAAAGACAGAAATCTAATTAAGGAAAAGAGGTCAATAAATCTGTAAGGAAAATTGGGAGATGCCTATTATTTAAGGTTGATATAATTCAAGAAAGCTAAGTACGTCCAACTTTTCTTTGGATTTTATTGGCAAATGCATTCTAGCTAGGGAGGATTATGGTCTGGCACACTGCAGCAATACCTGTCTATTTCTTTGTACCTTCCCATCTATCAGTAGGTGTTTTGCTGGTAAATGTTAACACATTAAATCTAAGTCAAAGAATTATGATAGTAAATACATAAGAAGAGATCATAATTTAGTCCAAAACAAAATAGAAAAGCAGGCCAGGTGTAGTAGCTCACACCTGGAATCTTAGCACTCTGGGAGGCTGAGGCAGGAGGATTGCTTGAGCTCAGGAATTCAAGACCAGCAAGGGTCTTGAGCAAGCATCTGAGCAAGAGCGAGACCCCGTCTCTACTAAAAATAGAAAAATTAGTCAGGTGTCACAGAGTGTCTGTAGTTTCAGCTACTCAGGAGGCTGATGCAGGAGGATAACTTGAGCCCAGGAGTTTGAGGCTGCAGTAAGCTATGATGATGCCACTGCACTCTAGCTTGGATGACAGAGTGAGACTCTGTCTCAAAAAAAAAAAAAATAGAAGAATTTTTTGGATCATCTACTTAATATTAGGAATTATGTTTTATTAACTACAGTAGAGTGGGTTTTGGAGTCATTCAGACTTGGATCCAAATCCTGGCTCCCTTCCTTTACCTTCCTCCCACATTCATTCTTCCGGCAAATGTTAATAAGCTCCTAACTCTACTAAATTTCATGCTTGGTACTGGGGATGAATCCATCAATTGGTCTGACAAGGAAACTGACAGTCTAGTTTTATGACCAGGCTACAAGCTGTGAGCCTCAATTTCATCACTGGTGAAATGGAAATAGCACCACATATCATGGGTTTGTGAGTTTGAAGCTAGAATGCCTAATATAATGCTTAGTGTGTGCTCAACAAATGCTAGTTCCCTTTAACTTCCCTACCTGAATGCAGAACTAGGAGGGGAGTAGTAACATATCCTCTGCTACATGTGTGAGAAGACTTCTCTCAAATCATCTGATAGGCTAGCAAATTCGTGTAGGAAGAAACTAAGATTGAGAAAAGTAAAGTGGCTTATTTGGTGTCACCCTGTAAGTAATGACATCATTTGGACAAAAGAATTAGTTCTTTCAACTTGCCCCCCAATCTAGTTATCTTTCACTAGATTGTATTTCACACAGACTATCACATATGTATTATACATGTGTTTAAGAGGCCCTCCTAGGAGCTGTAAGTCGAAAGCAGCAGGTGACCTACAAAGGAAAACCCATCAGACTAACTGCAGATTTCTCAACTGAGAACTTACAAGGAGAGAGTGGGGCCCCATTCTGAGTCTTCTCAAACAGAATAATTCCCAGCCTAGAATTTTGTATCCTGCAAAACTAAATTTCTCATATGAAAGAGAAATAAAGACCTTCTCAGACAAGCAAAGACTGAGGGAATTCATCAAGACAAGACCTACCTTCCAGGAAGTACTCAGAACAGCATTATACACAGATCAACACAATAGACACTCACCAGTGTAAAATGATCCAAAAGCTAAAAGTCAAAGGCCAGCTACCACAATGGCTTAAGAGAGAAAACAAAGTGACAAAGTTCAACTCAACAGCATGAACAGAGAAATCTGCCCCACTTATCAATTCTTTCAATAAATGTGAATGGCTTGAACTGCCCACTGAAGAGACATACGCTGGCCAAATGAATAAATATACACAAGCCAAGTATCTGCTGTCTTCAGAAAACACATGCAACCCACAAGGATGCATTCAGACTCAAGGTGAAGGGATGGAAATGCAAATGGAAACCAAAAGAAAGCTAGCATAGTTATTTTGGTATCAGATAACTTAGTCTTCAAATCAACAAAAGTAATGAAAGACAAAGCTGATCACTATATAATGGTGGAAGGTACAATTCATCAAGAAGACATAAGAATTCTAAATATTTGTGTACCTAACTCAGGTGCACTCAGATTCATAAAGCAAATCCTACTTGATCTAAACAAAATGATAAACAGCAACACCATAATAGACAGAGAATTCAACACCCCTCTGACAGAACAGGACAGATCCTCGAAACAAAAAATTAGCAAAGAAACAGTGGACTTAAACAGAACTCTAGAACAAATGAGCCTGACTGACATTTACAGAACATTCTACTCAGAATAATTTAAAGAGCACTTCCTTATAAAGAGCTGATCCACAGAAAGTGGATGTAGAGATGAAAAATGGATAGTGCAGGTAACCTGAATCTAAAAGCAGTGGAACAATTCCCACCCCTAGGTCAAAGAATGAACAGAGGGAACAATTACCAGAAGCTAGAAGAAAAGAAGTCGGTATAGAGGAATCCTCCTTGAGAGGAACATGACCTTTGTTTGAGGGACCTTGCAAGAAGGAAATTAGAAGAACCACTCCTTCTGCCTCCCTCCTCTTCATCAGCTCCCCAGTCTCCTCTAGGGAGACTACATTAGCCTAATCCAGCTGGAAGCCAGAAGGAAAGGGATCACCCTTACACGCTTTCTACAGGTCAGCCTCCTGGGCACATAGTAGAGACAAAGATGAAGAGCGATTGGAAGGGACAAATGCAAGATGTTCAGCACAAGTTCCAAAGGTGCTAACTCAAATTTTTACTACAGTTGTTTGGAACTCTGAACACAAGTTTTTAGTCATGACTAGTTTTCCAAACTAAGCCATCAAAGTCTGTTAAATGCATGAATAGAACTATAGTAGAAACCCTCTTCTCCAAAGCAGTTGGGATAAATGGTTGATAACTAAATCAAAGAAAAATTGGTCAAAGTGGAAGTTTTGGGGGTTTTTGCTTTGTTTTGTTTTGGGGTTTTTGTCTTTTTTTTTTTTTTTTTTTTTTTTAAGAGAGACAAGGTCTTGCTGTGTTGCCTGGACTGAGTGCAGTGGCTATTCACAGGCATGATCATGGCGCACTATAGCCTGGAACTCCTGGGTGATGCTCCTGCCTCAGCTTCCAGAGTAACTGGGACTACAGGCATGTGTCACTCCACCCAGCTCAAAGTGGGAGATTTTTATGTTAACTTATGAATGTACATTAATTGTGAATGTTTGTAAAGGTCCAAGGCCTTTTATTTGATGTGAGTGTACCACCAGTTGAAGTTATACATTGTCTTTCCTTCATAAACAGTTTCCATAACACATTACCATAATTTCTCTGAATTTGTTTCTCTAAAGTTGTTTGAGAACTCTAACACACTTGAGAAATATTATTGGCATACAACCCTTCTGTATTAAAAAAAAATTCCCAATATTTTACAATAGTCCTAAACACTCCAATTCAACAGCCATCTTTATACTCTCCTTTGAGAGTTTCCAATGTATCTGACATAGTTCTTAATTTTTACTGGCTAATTTCATTAGTTTGTGTAACATTTAGTTAAATCACATAACTATAATAAAATGCAAAAAAATGTCAAAGCGTTTTAGAAAAAAATACAACTAACCATCTCTTATTCTGTACAAAATTCAAATGGTGGGACCAGATATACATGAGCATAATAAAGAATAGCTGGCTCACCAAAAGGCTTCAGCATGCCAGTAGCAACAAATGGTACATTTTACAATGGGAATGGAAAACATGAGTTAATCTGGCATATTGGTTAATAGGTTTAGCCAAGAGAGATTCTACTATGATAGGTAGTACTAGTTTATCCACCCAATTCTGCCATTGGCAACATTGCTTTAAGTGTTAATGTGCTGACATAGTTCTATAAATATGTATTCACTGGATAAATAGAAGAAATGGATAGATGGGTGGATGAACAGATGGACAGATAGACAGAAGGAAGGATAGAAGAGAGGCAGGCATTGGGATAGTCAACTCAGACCACCATCAAATGCATGTCCTCTGGATCAGAAAACAGGAGCGGGGAGAACAGCAGGATGATTCTAAAACCACTCTGTATGTACACCAGAACCTTCAACAATTAAGTAAATGGGCAGCAGATGGTGGGAGCCAGGTTTCTCACTGTTGGAGTGGGAGGTTACAAACATGGAGAAGAACTATAATGATCATGCAGTAATGAAGTAGAGTTGGAGACATCAGTATTAACCCATGTTTAACTTGATATAGATACAGATGGATACACATAGAAACATTAACAGATATGGCTATATATATGGTTAGTACACACAGGTATGTACTCACTCTGTCAGCTGAGAAAGGCTAGAAGAAATGACAACCCAATAGCAATAAGCAAATTTAAAGCCCAGATCTTTGTTTCAAGTATAATCCTCTAATAAGAGGAACCAGAGCTCCTTAGAGAAATGACTGATTCTGGGCTGACACAGGGAATGTACAAGATGAGCCTGAAGTATCTTATAGTGACAGAAGATAAAGAAATGCTAAAAGCAAACAACAACCACAAAAACCCACAGCAAGTATGTCAAAGGAAAACAGAAAGCAACTGAAAGAGTTTCCAATGGCCAAAGCTGGAACAATTTGAGCAATGAAGTAAATATGTTGAATAAAAGGGAGAGAAGAGATAAACATTCCATGCAGAGGAATTCCATATAATTGATGTACTCTGCCCTCAAGGAAATGAAGCATAGCTCCCCACTTCTTAAGAGTAGGTTGCTCGTAATGACTTTATTTCAAAGAGTCCAGTATGGAAAGGGAAAAAAGAAGAACTTTACAGGGGAGAAACGTAACAAACACTATTTCAGCCAGATAATCAATGTTGATATCAAAGTAGAGGAGTCATGGTGATAGGATGTGCCCTTTATTTAATATGATGAGAATGGCACTTTACCTCTGTACTCCTCCTCCCAAAAACTCATAACCCTAGTCCAATCATAAGCAAATATCACACAAATCCCAACTGAAGGACAATCTACAAAATACCTGATCAGTCTTTCTCAAAACTGTCAAGGTCATCAAAAACAAGGAAAGTCTGAGAAAATGTCACAACTGAGAGGAGCCTACAGAGACATGACAGCTAAATGTAATGTGGTATTCTAGTGGGATCCTGGAACATTAAAAAAAAAAAAAAAGACATTAGGCAAAAACTTTAAAAATTTGAATAAAGTATGGATTTAGTTAATAATTATGAATATGGGTTTGTTAATTGTGAAAAATGAACCATACTAATGTGAGATGTTAATAATAAGGGAAACTGGATGTGGGGTAGAACCCTCTCTACTATCGTTGCAACTGCCCTGTAGATCTAAAACTATTCTAAAATTTACAAGTTTATTTTTAAAAATCCAACAGGGCTGATATTTTTGGCAACCACTACTCTGTAATCTCTACATAGTTTAATGAAAAAAAAAATAAAGCTTATCCTGCTTATTTCTCCAGGCTCATCTCAAACAACTCTTTCTCCTTTCTAACCATTTTGGACCTCTCTCCAATCTCCAAGGATGACATTTCCTAAGGATTCCAAACATGCTGTTCTGCCAAAAAGAAAAAGAAAAAGAAAAAAAAAAAAAAACTCTCTCCCTTCTTTTCACCTGACACTCTCTTTTCCGTCTGAAGTAATCCACAAGAGCTATTTCAAATGCTTAGCCACACGTTCACAAAAGCCATCTGAAAGACCAGAGTGGCAGAGCCAATTTTTCTTTGACCTTGGTGGGACTCAGCAGAAAAACAGCCCTGATTCACAATACAGAGAGATAGTGGGAAATTTTTCTCAATAAGAGACAAAGAGGCCCTAGCGTTAGGAAATGTTAATTTCCTTTTCCGTTCTCATTTTCTCTTAGGAGGACAACCAAGCTTTCCCTGCTACCTAGAGCTCCAAAGCTGCCCTAACCAGCTCATTTGCTCCGGCTTGCAACCAGAGAAGGAATGGAAATAACCAATCAATAAGAGACCGAGGGCCATTTATGGTGGAAGCTTCTGAGTCTGCAGAGACTATGAACCTGATCCTATTAACAAGTAAGGAGAATTGCTGGCGCCAGCACTGCAGATCTGCATGTCCTTTTCTTGTTTAAGTGTCAGGACGTAGATACCAATGTTTTGGTTTTCCGCAAGCTGATAAGAGGAAATGTAGTCCACACTTGTCTAAAGAAATAAAAACAGAAAAAAAAAAAAAATACTAAGATGGTACCCAATTGCTTAGCAAGCAGGGACTGATTAGCAAAACCAGGAGGGGGGGAGGGGAGGTAGGTATCGTTTTACATGACTCTTTCCCCTTTTAGGACCTAGAATGGGTAAATAGAAGGGCAGTGCTAAAGATTTTATCAGTTCCCTTTTCTTCTTTGTAGCACTTATTATACTTGGAATTATTTGTTAAATATCTGCATCCCCTGATATAATACCACAAGGATCATTCCATTTGTTCACTAAATCCTCACCATGCACTGTGATATTGTCACATGGTAGATGCTCAGTAAACAGACCTCCTGCATGACAAAATGTTTACTATATGTCTCTTATTTAGTTTTTGAACTGTTTGAAAGCAACTAAATGTATTTTTTAACTCTATTTCCTAGTTCTAATAAAGTGTTTAAAATAAATAAGTTATCCTTCAGGGACTTGGCTGTCTTATCAATGGAATAAAAGAAAATGGTTTTAATTATAATTTCTCAGTCTAAAATATACCCAATGACAGAATATTTTAAGCAGAAATTTATTTATAATTAATTTGTCTTTTTCTTAAGGCATAGAAAATGTTTGTCAGTCACCTTTGAAAGACCTGGCTAAACAACTCCTTAAACATTTCGATTAATGCAGCCATAGGGAGTATTAAATATTTAGGAGTGTGGTGCCAACTACTTTGTCAGAACAGTTCCATTTAAATTACTCTCCCCTGTTACCAATTGTAGCTGATGATTTAATTAGGTGGATGGAGTTAGTTACAATGATCATTAATAAGCTGTGTTAATGTCATCAAAATTCCTATTCTCCAGAGTTGGGGGAACAGCACACACACACGAAAACCCTGCCTAGTGTGGAATATGGCCTATTTCTCAGACAATTCATTCTCTTTCTTCTCCTTTAGTAATTAGCCTTGTTTTCTTTGGTATGTTCACACTAATTACAGCAACAGCTCTATTTTGCTTCATATAAAAGATTGCTTCACTTGATTGCATTCACAGAGAGAGTCGGCATGTGTAGCTATTACAAAGTACCCAAAAGGGCAGTTTTGTGTCCTTTTTCCAAGGTATTCATAAGAATTGTTCTTATTATTAAAACAGATTCAAATAAATAAAGAGTATCAGAAAACTAATGTGTAAATAAACGTAAGTCTTTAGAGACTGTATGTTGCAATGACCTTTTTAAAACACTATTTTGGAGCCAAGATATGAGCTCCAAAAAACTGTTTCTTATCTTCTGAATGAAAATAGAGATGAAAGAACATCTGAGAAGAATATCATGTAGAACTCTGGATTTACCTCAAAGGCTGACAGCTCTGAAAGAATTTTCCTGAATCTTGCTCAGGGAGCAGACAGACAGTGATATAAAGTGAGAAGATAGAATTCCATATCCAGTTGTGACAGAACCCATTGTAACCTGCTGATCTCGGTGATTTCACATGGCATCCACAAAGGAAGGAGTTTTTACTTCTCGTCTGTTCAGCTGAAAGTGATCTCAGCAATGAGGAATTTTATTTCCAACTCCCCAAACGGAAGCGTGACAAACTCCATACTATTTGCTCATAGGAACAAGAAGAAAACATGGAAATAGGATTAGTCATAGGAATAAGGAGAACAGCAATTTTAAAGTATCCTTAAAAAAAAAAAAAGCTAATACAGTACATCAGTACGTCCAAATTAAATTTCTTTAAACCTGATGGAGAACTCCCACAAAGGATAAATTATTTATAGGAACCTATGCACTGAGATGGATTAAGACTTATTTGTCCTCAGAGAAAGAAATATTAGACAACTAATTCAATAGAAAGGATTGGTTTATCTCTTGAACCAATTAAAGCCACTATCACTTAGAAAAAGTAAGGTGGCCTGAAAAATGTACCACAAGACTGGTGGCGTTTATTTGAGAGGAGGAGGAGCAACATCAGGACACTCTCACACAAAGATTGCAGTAATAGGGCACACTAGTGAAGTCCACCAATGAGAGACTTAATGGAGATTCACTCATTTTTTTCAACATTTTTTACTGAATACCTAATATGAATAAGGACCTGCACTTGAACTCAGTGGGAGTCAGACAGAAGGTAGCCCTGGGTACACACCACTCGCCTGCCAGCAGATTTACCTGCATTACCTTATTTCTCTCTCATTATGACCCTGTGAGATAGGTCGCCTTCTTCATTCTGCAGGCGAGGAAAGAAACGCACAGAGCATTGAGTATCTTGCTCAAAATCACACACCTACAAAATGGCAAAAGCAGCATCCAAACTTACTTCTGCTGATTCAAATCCCTGTGCTACTTGCTGAAGGAGAACTAAAGACATCATATACACTCCAGAAACTGATCCCTGAACCACGGAGTAAAGGCACAAAGATCACTGAAATAAATGTTTCTGTGACAATAAGAGGCACATGAAGTATTTTTAAAGCTGAAAAATAAGGAAAGATTTGCAAGAAATAAAATTTAAACTGGGTCCATGGTAGGTTTTGACACGTGACTCATGAAGCATTGCAGAAAATAAACAAAATATAAGCAAAGGAACAGAATGGGAAGTATCATATAGGTTCGGGACATGATGAATGATCCATTTTGGCTTCAGAAGAGGGTAAGATAAGCAATGTTAGTGGGTAATTTATAGCATCAGCTCTGGAGTGAGACTATCTGGATTAAAATTCCAGCTTACCCACTTATTAGCTGTGTGAACTTGTGCAAATTATTTAAATGCTGTAAGCCTCAGTGTCCTTATGTATGAAACAAGGAGAATTGTGCATATTCCTAGATTTGTTGCACAGATTAAATGGTACGATACATAGCAAGCTCCTAAAACGGTGCTAGATACATGGAAATGCTTACTAAGTGTTTGCTGTTGTTATTATGTAGAGATGTAGTGAAAGTTAACCTTGAAATAGAAGGTTGGAATCATACTGAAGACTGGTATGAATGTCATGGGCCAAAATTTGGACATTGTAATATAAGCAACAGAGAGGTAATACTGAGAGTTTTGAATCAAGGAGTTTTGTGGTAACGGTTATACTTTAGAAAGAAAAATGCAGCACTGGTGTCCAGGGTGGAATGGGGAAAGGTTAGCACTGGAGAATGAATTACCACAAAAGTCCAAATAAGCAAAATTATAGGAAGACGCTCACAATGAACATCACTACCATACCACCGCCTAAAAGTAGTAGAATGTAACTAAAGATAAATGAAGACACCAAAGATATTCCATAATTGTGCACAGGATTAGCCTTCACATCCTACTATAGAGGCAGTCTGGGGTTAATGAGCCAAATATTAAATGATCCCATAAACGTATTGAATCTACAGTAATAGGAGATTTAGTAACAAAATCCTATGACAATGATTGAACATGGAATTCTGTAAATCATGAATGTTTTCAGTTTTTTTATGATTTTTAATAAATGCTTGGGATAGAGTATTGAATATGGCATTATTCCCACCCTCAACACTCTCAGAGTCTACTGTGAGATCTACTAGTACATATATTAGTTGCTCAGTAAATATTGAATGGAAGAATCAAGTATGATCACAACAGCATTTCTGAGGTCAAACAGACCAGAGTTAAAATGCCAGCCCAGACACTTATTAAATTTTTGACTTGGGTAAGTTATTTAGTATTCCTAGCCTTAGTTTTTCTTATATGGAAATAGGTATAATGAAAGTTACAAGCTGACATAATTATGTCGAGATTTAAATGAAAGCATATCTTTGAAGAACGTAAAGACTAGAACTAAAAAATTTAGAATACAAATTAAGAAGGAATATTTAATGTGTTTAAGAAATTAAAAAAAGAAATTGAAAGTAAGAAGAAGAGAAAAGAGACTATTAGAAATTTCCAGGAACATTTGGAAAAGAATCAAAGAGAATATTTTCTCCAATCTTGTAGGTTGTCTGTTTGCTCTCGTGATAGTTTCCTTGGCTGTGCAGAAGCCTTTTAATTTGATCAGGTCCCATTTATTTATTTTTGTTGTTGCTGTGATCGCCTTCTAGGTCTTCTTCATAAATTCTTTCCCTAGGCCAATGTCTATAAGAGTTTTTCCAACATTTTCTTCTAAAATTCTTATAGTTTCGTCCCTTTGTTTAAGTCTGTTATCCACTGCGAGTTGATTTTTGTGAGAGGTAAGAGGTGCAGATCCTGTTTCAGTCTTCTACGTGTGTGTGGCTATCCAATTTTTTTTTCTTTTTTTTTTTTTATTTCAGGGTATTATGAGGGTACAAACATTACGGTTACATTTTATGTCTTTGCCTCA
>RJWJ010029300.1:0-20731 GCA_004363605.1 Indri indri
AAAAAAAAAAAAAAAAAAAAAAAAAGATTTTTATATTTATTTAGACACGAGTATTTACTTCAAGTCCTGGGTTTCCATTCTAGGTAATGAAATTCTCCCCAGCCTCTGGAGTATATCTGTAGAATTCCATATTTTACAAGTCTCATTTCATTCATTGTTTCACATACTTTATAGCATATATAGCATGTATGTAATGTTTGAAAATAATAAAAAAGACTCATGCACGCCTCTCCACCTTAGCTGGGGTATTTTCTCCCTATCATATCCCATCCTTATCCTCCATGCAGATAAAAAATGTTTTGCATTTTTTGTCAATAATCCCTTTGTTTTTGTTTATAATTTTAAAATATATATACGTATTTCTGAACAGTGTATGTTAGATTCTATTTTGAGCCCTAATATTAATGGATTCATGTAGTGTATAAATTGCTCTGCAGATTTTGTTCAATATTCTATTTGTGGAATGTTATTTTTACTGTTGTGTGATAGTCCATATTTTGAATATAGACATATTTTTGTAAGATTTTAGTTTTTCATATTTTAGTTTTAATTCATCTAGCCTTTAATTTTGCATACAGTTAAAGATAAATATCTATTTCTATTTCTTCCCACATGAATAATCGATTGTGCAGTTTATTAAAGTATTGACCATTCCCACAGAATGGAAACATTAATTTTGTCATGTACTAAATATTTAGGGATCTCTCTCCATGTTTTCTGTTCTGTACCACTGCTGTTCTTGTGTATTCCTATGTCTGTATCACACTGACTTGAGGACTGTAGCTTTGAAGCACAGTCTAGCTCCTGGCAAGGAAAGCTCATGTGTCCATATAAAACACACACACACACACACACACGCACGCACACGCACACGCACGCACAAAGTCATAACTATTTTCACAGCTATTTTTGACATTCCTTCTTCCACACAAATTTTAGGATTACTTCACAAAATTTAAATATTAATAACTACAACTGCAAAACCTGTTCTGATTCTAACTGGAAATTCTTTAAATTCGTATGCTGAACTAGGTTGAATTCATTTCTAAAATAAATTTTGCTTGGTAATCATGCATTATTGTTTTGATCAATGTTTGCATTTTATGTGTTAACCTTTTAATTAGACATTTGGTTCATGTATTAATAAGTGAGAATGGTCTGATGTTTTCATTTTTATGTGAAGATTACAGTAGATCATAAAATATACACTTTGTACATTTTTCTAGAATAATATGCATGGTAAATAAAATGGAAGGAATGGCATTTTTAAGGGTTATATCAGTCTCATCTGTAAATCCAGTTGGTCTAAATGACTTTTTCAATGGTATATATTTAATTTAATCTCCTTCCCACTCTCTACTCTGGTAATAGAGCTACTCAAGTGTTCTAATTCTTCTTAAGTTAATATTAGAATCTGAAACAGAAACCATCCATTTTCTCTAATATTTCAGATTGGTTGCCATCAATAATTATAGAATTTTCTTCTATTTTTAATCTGTCTCATATTAGTACTTATTTCTCCGTTCTTATTTCTAATATATCTGTTTAGCTCCCTTCTTTTTTTCTATTAATCAGGCTTGCAAAGCATTTAATCTTGCAAACATATTTTAGGACTTATGTATACATTCTGCTGGGGTTTTTTCTTTCATTGATTTCAGGTTTTAACCTTATTAATTCTTCCACATTCTTTGTTTTGTTAATCCGTAGTTCTCTTTCCAATTTCTTCCATTTGTACTAAGTTTTATTTTTTCATCTTTCTTCTTTAATAGGAAAAACATTTAAGGCCATAAATATTATTCTTAGTACAGCTTTCACAGTGTCTCATCGGTTTCGGTAGGAAGCGTTAGCCTTTCATTAATTTCCTGCTAGTTAGTGATTTCCTTTTCATCCAAGAGCAATTTAATCTTGGTCTAGTTGCTTTAATTTCCAAGTAAAGATGTTGGGTTGTTTATAACCTGCTTTTAAAAAAAGTTATTAAGTTTTTGTTTGTGACCAACTACGTGATAGATTTGTAAAACCTTCCATAGACACAAGAACACACACACACACACACACACACACTCACACACACACACACACACACACACATTCCTTTCAACTTTCTGTAGTTGTATATGTATATATTAAATGAAATGTCTTGACCATACTATTCATTTCTCCCTATCTTTTATATTTTAAGTATACTAGATCTTTTCGTTTTTCAAAGAATTTTATTTAAGCATCAAAGTATATTTTATTTCTGTCACATTCTGGTATATAGATGCCAGGTTGTTTGGTAAATACAAGTTTGTTAGATATAAATCATCCTAGTCTTTGTGCCTCCTTTTATCCTTACATAGTTTTCTTGTTTATACTGCTTAGTGTTTTTAACATTATGATTTTTCAGAAAATAAATAACATTACAACTCTCATTTTATTTGCATTTGTATGTTATCATTTTCTTCATCTTTATATTTTCAACTTTATCACTTTGTTTTCATTATTTTTCTAATGAGAAGTATACAGATAAATGGTTTTTCATTTGACAGCCTGGATATTTAAAAGGAAAATCGCATAATTTTATTAGAATGACTGACTGACATGGTTTTATTCTTTCCATCTTACTTAAATTTCTTAATTAATTTGTATTGTGGTTTGCTCTTTTGTTGTTCACTAGATTTTGTACTTTAGGTTTCTCATTTTTTAGTCCAATCCATTTATTTCTCTTTGTTAATTTAAAAGTTCTATACATTATTATATGATTATCTTTCTCTTATTTTAACTCTCATTAAATACATATTTCTCTTTTATTAAAAACACAATATTTCCCCCCAAATATACAGTGATTCTCAAATGCCTACTTTCTTCCTACTCTGTGCCCACTCTACCCCCAAACTTCAACTTCAGCCAGAAGAGACCAGAAGGATGTGTTCACTTGTCTCCTGCTCACCCCTCTCCCCTACTCCCTCTACCAAATGAAACAACTGGATGGTTTTTGTCTTGTTTTCAACCCAAATCTACCCAAAATCTAGGTTTTCTTGGAGTCTGTAGTATACTGTGTTCTGGCCCATTATTAGAATTTCCTTTGCAGTCTATCCTGCTGTTTCACTGTTTTTCTTTATGACTTACACTATACATTCTTAGGGCACACACCATGGGGTGTGTGTGTGTGTGTGTGTGTGTGTGTGTGTGTGTGTGTGTGTGTGTGCATGTTTATTGAAGGGGTACAAGGCTCAGAGTTTGTGATTACTTCTTCCTTGCTCTTTTTGAGGTCTCTGTTCTAGGCCATTTATTGTTTACACTCTTCTGTATTACTTTCCTTAAATGATGTACCTGTGTGGCTTACTTTGCTGTACAAATTCTACCTTTAAAACTTTGTTTTTCTCAAATATGAAGACTATTTGGCCTAGCATAGGATTCTAGTCTGGAACTCTGATTCCTTCAGAGACTGTAGATGCTATGCTACTGCCTTCTAGCTTCAAAAGTAGCAAAGGATAATGCAATTGGATACTTTTTATTTTGTAGCCATCTTGTCCTTTCTCCTCAAATGACTATTAGGTTTTCTTTTTACTCTTCTAGTTCAGTAATTTTCATATGATATATCCAAGTGAAAGTTTTCCTCATCAATCCAGTCTGGTCTGTGGTTTGCTCTTTCAACCTGCAGACTCAACTCTTTACCTCGGGAAATCTTGTATTGTTTAACTAATGCATCTCCTAAACTTGTCTTTATCTCTTCCTTCTGGAATTCCTATTATTTATATGTTAGATATCCAGGTCATACCATTTTGTCTTTTCCCTCAAGATTTCTTTCTCTTATATTTTGCACTATACTTTGATATATTTTTTTCATTTGAACTTCCAGTCAATTTCATTTCCCTCTGATAATTCAGAATACATTTCGTTATTTGGACAATCATGGATTTATTGTTATAATTTTTGTTGTTGTTCTATACATGAATCTCCTTAGTAATCTTATTACTTCTCTGCTTAAATTGTCTTTATCTATGAGAAAATCCTTATTTTTCTAGTTGCTTCCCCTCTTCGATCTGATGTTTTCCCTCTCTATGCCTATGGAATCCTTACTGGGCTGTATCTTTCATCCTCAGTCCCCCACATCCTGGATGTCCAATCACCTAGCAGAAGCCCAGCAGCAATTAGACTCAAAGGAAGTAGGTTTGAAGTTGGTGTTCCATTTGTGTTCCATTCACCATCTTACCAAAATATTCTCTATTGCTGCCTTATTACGCTGACATAAAATATTTTGTATTCTGCAGAGCTTTTAGAAAAATGAATAAAAGTTGATCAAAATTAATTTAAAATGAAGAAGGCAAAAATTATGTTTGAATATGAATTTCATTGTCATATGTTCATCATGCAAATCTTTCACTCAATACATTCTTAGGCACAGGCAAGAGAACTATTAACAGACACACATGCACACACACACACACACTCACATACACACTATAGATAATTTATTTCTAGAAAATTGCAGTAAATGTCTCGTAAAATTTTTCTGTATCCTGGAGTTAGAAGAGTCTCCCTTAAATTTTTAAATATTTTAATAATACATAAAAATGTTATACAGTTACCTTTCTCAGAGTGACTATTCTTTTTTTAATTAAGAAAATATTTCATTGCTGGCTTTGAATTTCAGAATTATTAGATCATGGAAGCAAGTTCTAATTTACTCAGCATGTCCTAAAATACTATTTTAATTCTTATAATGGGTTGAGGTGAGAATTGCAACATGAATGGAAGTCTAATAAATCAACTAAATGGTCAACAGTCCAACCGAAAGAGCCACCACAATCAAAATTATGTTAAAATATCTGGACTGATTTCAGACCTGGCTAATTTTTTAAAAAAATAAAATTCTAGTTGTTGCTTCCTTATGTTCCTTTGCTTCTTATTCATTTGACAATATAATGTATTTTGAAAATGCTAGTCTCTTTATTTTTCAAAATATCATACTTGAAAAGAATTTTATTTCTTTTCTGTATACAATTATGATAAAACTTCAACCAAATATTACTTTTAGGTATTATTTTTTTGGTTTCAGTTTTATAGCTTTGCTTCACTAAACTGAAATTCAGGTTCATTATCCTAAGTTTCCTCCTTCTGGTTTTATACCTTTATCCAAGTGTCTTGGATGGCGGTGAGAACTTAAGCGCTGGTGGGCTATTTGTCATGCACAAGAAGCCCATCTTCCCCTCTCCGATTCTGGTGTTCTTAATCAGCAGCATGTACAATGCAAGAATAGAAGGAAAATAAGACAATAGCTCAAATGTGGAGATAGAACAGTGTACCTTATGAGGTAAAACTATGTTCATAGCATAGTGTTAAATAGGAATCAGCAAGAAGTTCTCTGCAGACAGTGAACAAATCAGAGTTGGGCACAGTACTTGCAATGGTGGCGCCTAGATCAGCAGAAGCCCTTGAATATCAGCTATCATTATCATTATTATAGTAGCTAATGTTTATTGGATTTTTATTACATGCCAGACATTGTGATGAGTGCTTTATATTTTTCTGCATTATAACCATATGAAGCCACTTGATAATTTTATTTGCATCTTTTTACAGAAGAGGCAAGTTCATATGGTTTATGAACAGTAGAACCAGAATTCAAGTCTGGGTATTTTGCACCCTGGTCCTTCCTTATTGCCAGTATGCTATACCCTCTTCATCGTTTTCACCATGATCATTAACAATGAAGACAGTACAGTGTATAGTGGGAAACCCGTGGATCTCATTCTATTACTATTAAATTGCCATGATCAGAGGCAGTGAGGATGCATAGAGGAAGAGCACTGATACTCAGTGTCATCTTCCACAGTCCTGGGAGACGAATGAGAACGGGTGTATTTTCCCAATAATAAGTTAGTATGTATAAGACCACTAGTAAAAGTATGAAGTATCAAGAGAATGACCAAGTAAATTAATACATAATTATAATTCTTATTCAACCTAAATAAACTTTTAATTATGAACACCAGTCAGAATTTTGCCGAGACATGAACCTCCCAAATTTTCCAAATGAGAACTTTAAATAATTTAGGTCAAACTATCAGCATGTTATGACCCATATTAAACAGTCTCCTTCAAAAATCTTCAGATTAAATGCGTTGAAAGACAAGTTTGTGTGTACATATATTTAAGAATGTATTTGTATATATACATACACACGTGTATATATGTGTATAAAATAAATGGATTAATGAATGAATGCACACATCACAGTTAAATTAATAATTCCATGTATATATGAAAGTTGCCAATGATTTCCAAGAAGACTTTAAGAATATTCAGTAGATTTTCGTATTTTACAATAGAAATCTGTGACATGAAGGGCTCTTTTAATACTCTAGTACTTATGAGTTGTGAATTAGATATAATAAGTGCTTAGAATGAATGCTGAAGAGCATAAATCTTTATTATCAACCCAATTAACTTAATTGTTTTTATCGTAAGTGTGGACACGTTTGAATAATTACAATATAATAATTTTCCACCCAATACATTCTTTTTGATGATTGCTCCTCTGTTGCTTATATGGAAGATATGCCTAAAAACCAGAAAGAAATTTCTAAATAGTAATTTGGATTTTAGTTCGGATTTTGCCCAGTGACTGAAGTGACCATTTTTTTCATATATTTTCCTTTCTTGGCAGTTGTGGTCCCTCACCTGGTTTCAGGTATTGCTAGTATATCAATTACACCAGAGCTTTATTTACAACTGCCTGCATTGTTCTACCTTCTCCTAGATCTCTCTCATGCATTCCTAACAAAACCTATCCAAAATTCAACTCAATTCACCCTACTACCAGTCTTATTTTTACTCTAGACTAAAGGTCATATTCAATCCCAATTTCTTGTGGTGAAGACCCTCCTTAAAGGCTTCACATTGGTTTACATAGCCCCATCCTGCCCCGTCTCCAACCACACTTCTATTGTGTTTATGGCACCTTACTGTCCATTAAGGATAAACAACTAATAATTATCATACACATGAGAAAAGCTGCACATTAAAAATAGATATAAAACAGGCAAGTAGTTAAATGAACTTATAGAAAACAGATAAATCCAGGAACAGAATATATTTTTTATATTATAAAGTGTATTCTCAAGGTTAGAACAATAGTTACATTGTAAAATTTTAGACTATCAGAAATAGAGAGAAAATCCCATAAGTTTCCAGATTAAAAATTAGATCCCATGAAAAGGATTAGGTTTCAAGTTGATATTTATAAGACCTTTCAACAACAATATTGGTGTCTAGTGACTGTGGAAAAAATATCCTAACACAAGGTAAAACAGTTTCCAACCTGGACTTCTATACCCTGCCCAACTATTGATTAAGTGTGAAAAGAGAATAAAGATATTTTCAGATATGCCAGTTTTCAAACATGTTACTTCATCTGCAAATTGCTCAAGAAATCACAAAAAGATAGTTTCAAGCCAAAAATGAATAAATAAATAAACAAACAAAGGAAAAGGAAGCTATGGGCCAGAGGACACTGGAATTCAACATAGGAGGGAAGTGGAAGTAATTATTTCTCAGGGTGATGTGAAAGGATCCCAGTGACACTGTGTAACATTCCTTAAAAGCAGGCAGGTCAGAAGTAGAGGGATTTTTGCATCAAGTTTTTGACCACACCGTAACACTGCATTTTTGTCAGTGTTTGGGAGGAATTAGTCTTGAGTACGTGGAGAAATAAGTGAAAACACACACATAAAACAAAACAAACTAAGACTTATTAACTGAAAGATCCATACAAAACAGTTATATTTTGTAAAAATCATAAATATTGTGCATGATTCACTTATGAATAATATTTTATAGGGAAAAAACTATGAACTCTGATTATTGACTTAGCTAAAATTACAGTAGAACTCTATTGGGAGGCTGAGAGGAGCTGAAGCGTGTGTGTGCGTGTGTGTGTGCACAAGAAATGAAAGATAAAGAGCTAAATCCTCCTTTATGTAGTAAGACACTGCACAGTGTCTGAAATTGAGAAATTAAGAAATATTAGTTTTAGCACATTATTTAGAAATATGGTGGCAAATACCATAAGAATCAGGCCATGCTGAAAGCATTTAGTAGATTTAGGCAACTTACCGTTTACCAAAGTACTATTTGACTTGTCAAACTATGTATTTATTTGATAACAATACCAGTAAATAGAAACAAAGAAAAAAAATTATTTTTTATGAATGTCAAATTAAAACATACCTCAAAAGTTAACTATCTGATAAATAAACTATTTTATGTAAGATGCACAAAGGAGCTAATTATAGCATGGTAACTTTACATTGCAGCATGTTTTCATTTCCACAGGTTAGATGCTGAAGAGAGGTATCCAATACTGAGGATTACAGGAGCTGGGTTAGCATGGGATATGTTCTTGGCAGAAGGTTTCCTCAGCCCAGTCAGCTCAAGCTGCTACATGCAGGGCAGGTGCCACATCCTGCGTACACCCTATTGTATAATGATTATTAAAGGGCACACCAGGCAAAAATACATTGCATTTTTTAAATTAAAGACAGATCGCTATGGAGTATATTTTTCTGCATAAATTAAGGATTCCTTTATCTTTTCACCTTGTACCGTTCAAGCAGATACACTGGGATGTTTCATAGCAATCTCTCTTTACTCACTATTCAGCTTATAATGTTACTATTAATTCAATAAATGTTCACTGATTGCCTGCATGTGTTAGGTTTGTTGCAGGAACTTGAAGTACCAATATTAGAGACCCTTCTCTGAAGCAAGTACTCAGACTGAACTTTAAGAGATGATAAATAAATAGTGTGACATTAAATTTACTATTTAAGATGCTAACTATATTTAATATACTTTCTTTCCTAGCATATCAAGATTTTTTAAATTTCAGAGAAATGACAACAAAGAGATTTTAAGTTTTGTATTTGTTTCCTCTATGTATGGGCATTTTCTATTCTTGATTTGGAATCCACCCAGGGCATCCAAAATTAACTATCAAACTTATTCTATGTGATAAATCACAAAGAAACCTGCTTTAACAGACAAAGAGAACTTTTCTAAAATTTATGTGAAACATATGGCTGTTAACATGCTCAGTTGCTGTTATTCCCTTTTGAAAAGTCTAGTAGAAAGCTATTTTAGTAGGTTATATGTAAAACTTGATTGTTAAAAATATCCTTGTCTCTTCTGGCTAGCAACTGTTTTATGATATAAACAACTTTTTCTTTTTGTAGTAAAACATTGTAATAAAAGAGGAATGTGATATTATTTCATTAATATATTTATCTGAGATTCTTTTTACTTAAAAATGGGAACTGAGCTAATCATGGAACCACACTAGACAAAATCAGTACGTGCAGTTTTACAGAAGTGGGGCCAAAGAAATATTTCAAAATATAAAGTCCCTAGTTTTTTGTATGAAATATTCTTATTTTTAACATCTCTCAACTCAAATAAAGAACCACATGACTGAAGAATTTGAATCTAAACGTTTCAACATGCCCTACTCAAAATTTCAGACATGAATGACAAATGGTTATATTCCAGTATGTTACTGGCCTCTGAGTGGAGGTATCTTCAGCTGTTTTTGTGATTGTAGAAAAGAATTTCGGGGCACCATGTAAGCCAAGCAAACAGCTTTTATTGAAAGTGAAAGTGAAAGTAATGCTCAGCTCTAAAAGAGCAGCTGCACCAAAAGGAAGAGGATTTTAGTCTTTTGGAGTTTAACTAATTGAGGGGAGGAATATTCAAGGTGAAGGGGCTAGTTTTTACTAAGAATTTGGGTAGTAATTCCCAGAATTGGATTGCCTTCCATTTTCATACTGTATATAGATGTTTTGGAACTGTCATGGTGATTTGAAGGGCAGAAAAATTTTAAAACCAGATGCAAACGATATTTTAATGAGCCAAAGTTTATATAAGGTGACCTAGATAACTGACAAGCTAGTTTAAGCCAGTTCTTGTCTGTGGTTACCAAACCCCCCTTAGTTAGACATTAACACCTGCACCCACTCTGCCAGCCCCTGATCTGGTCTGAACCCTGTCTCCTACTCTCCTGCTCTACTGAGCATATTTTACTTAATCATTGGTATAAAAATTAGAAAGAATAGTTTTTATAACATTATCATGGCAAAAATTTAAGACTAAATGCCAATCTTTACATTGTATGATTCCAGTATTGTCTTTATAGGTGAGTTTTAAAACTTGTTTCTAAAATCATGAAATTCATGAGTTCATAAAATTTAAAGACACTTTGAAGTTGCACAGCCAAATATTACTCCAAGAGAAAAATCCTCTACTCATCATTTTGTACATATGGTTTTCCAAACAATAATTAAACAACTATGTCATTGGAATTTAACTATTATTTAGATAAACCATTCTTTTTAAGAATCACTTAATTATTAATTATTGTGATAATTATTAATTGCTTTATAAGTATTTTTTCTGATAATAAAAAATCCTTATTGTAACTTACACTGACAAAGCTTAGTTTTCTCCTATGGAAACTGAAAAATAAATCCACACTTTCCATCAAAATCCCTAAAAAAATGGGTTTCTTCTGTCCCAGTTAAACATTGTCAGATAGCTCAGTCATTCCTTGTTTTTTTTTTCAGGCACCAGGAATACTTGTTACCCTCTTATGGACACCATTCTGATTATAGTATCTTTTAACACTTAATTGCAACTGAATTTTTAAAATCTATCAAAAGTCAGAAATCTAACATTCCCAATATTTCTAGTATTCCTCTTACCAGAAACTGAATCTTACGTCAGTATTGTTGAACAAATTTGTGTTTGTATTTAGTTTGTTAGAATTTTTAAGTCATTCCATTAATATTTATTTATTATTTAGTTTTTCTAGCATGGTTGAATTTGCTTTTAATACAAATATTTAGTTTTATAAGATTCGTACATAATGTATTGCATGTGATTGGAGAAATCTTAGTTACTGTATGAAATACTGCTATTGGATAACAGTATTTCTTTAAATGTCAACTTGAATTCTCATATATGACTTCTGAAGTAGTTCCTTCATAAAGTAGTGCTAGATCATTTTGATGATCTTAGTTGAAATATTGCTAGAGGTCAAGAGAATGAAAGGATGCATATTTAAGATAATTCACCAAGCTGTTCCCAAGAGTATATTTTTGAGTTATCTTATGGTGATATACTAATTCTCTCAAAGACCAGATTTTGGTGACCCAAATAATCTTTCTCCAATTGTATATTTCACCTTCAAACCTAAAATGGAGTTCAGAATCAACTTCACAAAGCTCTATCTGGCCTTCTTAGCATAGATTAAATTTCACAGTTTCTCTTTTCCTATAGCGTTGTCCTTTACAAAATATACAGTCATGCACCACATAACAATATTTTGGTCAATGATGGACTATATGTATGATGGTGGCTCCATAAGATTATAATGTGGTACTTTTACTGTACTTTTTCTATGTTTAGATACATACTTTCCTTTGTGTTACAATTGCCTACAGTATTGAGTACAGTAACTGGCTGTACAGGTTTGTAGCCTAGGAGCAATAGGCTACCAGTGGTCCCCAACTTTTTTGGCACTAGAGACCAGTTTCATGGAAAACAATTTTTCCATGGACTGGGCATGGGGGGCGGGGGATGGGAAGCGGCTGTAAATAGAGATTAAGCTTTGCTTGCTCATCTGCTGCTCACCTCCTGCTGTGCATCCTGGTTCCTAACAGGCCACAGACAGGTACTGGTTCACAGCCCACGGGTTGACACCACAAGGCTATATCGTACAGCCTAGGTGTGTAGTAGGCTATACTATCTAGGTTTGTGTTAGTCTACTCTATGATGTTTGCACAATGATGAAATTACCTAATGATGCATTTCTCAGAATGTTATCTCCCTGCCTGACTGCATTATTATTCTTTTTGAGTGCTTCTTTGACTTGATTGGCTCCATGATAACAGGTATCCTATCATTTTAATCTTACAGTACAAGGTTCTTACAGTTCAAGTTCCAGTTAAATATTTGTTGAATAAATAAATGAGTGAATGGATAGTCAAATGAATGAATCGATGGATGAACAAAAGTTGCTTAAACTTTGAATAAACTTGAGTATCTTTAAAGAATATTAAACATATATATCTTATAGTGGTTTAAACTTTGCAAATGAAAATTTAAAGATAACTATTTCATCCAGAAAAAGGTTTATGAGTGATAAAAATGTTCACAATTAAGTCATCTTATAAACTTAAACACTAGCTTGTTTATATTTACATGAAATTTGGAGTTAAGATTAGATACATAAATATGGTCAGACTCCTTAGATATTATTTAATGTGTCAGTAAGGAAATGACCTAGTCATAAGTATATTAAGACCAGAAATAGCACTATATTTTGAAAGAATATTTTTAAGGGAAATCTTTCACAAAGATCATATAACTTGCCACTATTTATAGATAATTGTATTGTTAAATGTAACAGTCATATAGAAAAATGCAAAACATAAATGCACAGTGCAAAGAATCATGTTAAAATGCACCCCTGTAACCATTGCCCTGTGAGGAAACAGAATGCTACTAGAAAAGCAGGCCAGCGTGCCCCGTGCTCCCCTTCCCAGTCACAACACTCTTTCTCCTGCCTTAAAAAAGTCATCTCTACTCTGGCTTTTATTCTGATAATAATTTACTTTATTTTGCTTATATTTTAAAGCCCTAAGTTTGCAATCCTACCGACTAAGAATATATTACTCTTTACTATATTTTAGTTTTGCTGATTTTCCAACTTTACGTAAATGGAATCATACAAAATGTATTCTTTTGGTTTACTTTATGCTTGTGAGATTTGCACAGGTTGCAGTATGTGCAGCTGTAGATTTATATTTTTGTTATATTGTAGTATTCCAATATAGAATATACCGTGATTGAGTTATTCATTCAAATGAGGGACATTTGATTTATGTCCATTTTTTGTACATGATAAATAATGCTGCACAGATCATTCTTATAAAAGTCTTCTAGAGCATATGCTACCCCATTTTTGTTGGGAATATACCTTTGAGTAAGGTGCAGGGACTCATTTTTTTGCCTGTAGTAGATAAGGCCAAATTATTTTCTAAAGTGGTTGTACTAGTTCACACTCCCCCCAGTAGAGCACAGGAGTGCATTTTACTCTGCATCCCTGCCAATGCATGGTATTGCCAGTCCTTTTAATTTTCGCTTCTCTGCAGTGTGTGGTTTTATCTGTTTCACTTATTAAATCCAGGCTAATATTAAATTCAGGCTAATATGTACTGAAATGTTATTAAATTTAGAAAAGCATCAATTTCTAGCTTTATTACTTCCTCTAAAGTTTAAATGAAAGTAATGCTTGTAAATTATTTAATTTTCAACTCTCAATAAATGAGCACATCTATTTTCTGAAGTATTTGTCCCTTAATCTATGTATACTTTTGTCAGATCAAATGTCAGCTTTTAGAATATAAATGTAAATTATAGAGTACCCTGTTAACCTTCCTGTGAGTTATTTTAATTTGGTTTGAATCACTCTCCATTTTATTAAGGTACTTTTTTTTTTCCTATGCAAATAATTCCACTAGGAGAAATAAGTACACAGAACTTTGGTATAGTTTTCTCATTTTGATTTGCCACAAAATGCGTTGACATTTTAAAAAGTTGTCTGAAATATCTTCCTATTATATCCCCTGAAGTTGTAGTACAAAGTTTTATGGACATTTTGCTGTTGATGCTTCCTCAAATGCCTAGTGATTCTTGGTCCCCTTAGAATAAGACAATATTTAGAGAGAGTGCACACACACACACACACACACAAATACACACACACACACACACACCTGTGAGCTTTATATAAGCAGTGAAATCTTGTTGTCAAGCAGGCTTTGGGAGCTCTTGCTGTTCCTTTCTAGAAATACAAAAATGCCAAAATGAGGAAGGCTTTGCCTCTGGAGTAATATTTCCCAAGCAAGCTGTTTTAGGTTCTTCAGAACAGTTTCATCTGTGTTATTTGTAAGAAATCTTGTTTTTGCTGGGGGATAAACACATGACCATTGGGGCTCTGCAAAGCAGTGCACAGAAGGGTAGGGCAGGGACTGTTTTCAGTTCCCAGCTCACTAGAAACATTCACAGATGTTGGGATTTCTAGATTATGCTGTTTCCTCACATTCACAGACCGTTTAAGTTTTCTATGCTATGCTTTCCTCTACTGGCTTCAAGAGTCTTGATGTATCTACTAACGTTTCATCTTCCAAAGGTGTCTTGAAATATCTTTCCCTTAACACCTCCTTCCTGATTTACTCTGTTGCATAGAGAGTCATCTTTTCCCCCCTTTACTGTCCCTTTAATGAGATTTTATTAAGGAGAAGTGATAAACCCATGTTCTCGACACATCTTATTGGTTTCACACAGAACCTCATGGGTTTCATACAGAACCTCATTGCTTTCAAAAAGCTGTGGTCCCCAACCCCAGGGCTGTGGACCAGTACTGGTCCATGGCCTGTTAGTAACCCAGTACAGCAGGAGGTGAGCAGCGGGGGAGTGAGCAATGCTTCATTTGTATTTACCCTCTCCCCACCGCTCACATCACTGTCTGAACTCCACCTCTCATCAGATCAGGAGCAGCATTAAATTCTCACAGGAGCAGTAAACTGTAAACTGCGCATGTGAGGGATCCAGGTTTCAGGCTCCTTATGAGAATCTAATGCCTGATGATCTGAGGTGGAGCTGAGGCAGTGATGCTAGCGCTGGGTAATGGCTGCAAATACAAATTATCATTAGCAGAGAGGTTTGACTGCACAGAGACCATAATAAATCAATGGCTTGCAGACTCATGTGAATTCCCTCTTAGTGAGTGGCAAGTGACAATTAAGCTATATCTGGCGGCAGACTTCATAATGGCAAGTGAGTTGATGTACTTCAGTTGCACAGCTGCATCTGGTGGCAGGCTTTAAGTCAGAATCGGACACTTAGTTTAGTCCGCGTGTGGCCCACCCATTATTGTATTTACCACTTCCATCCACGCCTCTTTCCCGAACTGTACTCTTATCTCAGTCACAGCTGGCTTTTGGTAAGCCAAAACTGTGACTGAAAACAACTGTCACTGGAGAGCTTTGAAAAGGGGAATACACCCAATGATGAGACAGCAGAAGGCCCTAAGACTGCCAACAAAATGAAAGCTGCATTTAAAAGAAAATACCAAGAGTCCTATTTAAAACGTGCATTCATTGCAACAGATGATTCACGTTCTCAAAGCCCGCTATGTGTAATATGTGGCGACCAGCTACACAACTAAGCCTTGCAACCTTCAAAACTGCTTTGCCACAGGGAGACCAAGTACCCTGCCTTAAAAGACAAGCCTTTTGAGTTTTTCAAAAGAAAAACACATGAACATAAAGAAGAGAAGCAATTATTGAAGGCCACCACTTCATCAGATGTGTCTGCACTGAGAGCATCATTTTAGTGGCTAACTGCATTGCTAAAGCTAACAAGCCTTTTACTACTGCTGAAGAGTTGATCCTGCCTGCTTCTAAGGACATTTGCAGCGAACTTTTAGGAGACGCTGCAATTCAAAAGGTGGCATGTGTTCCTCTTTCGGCTAGCACCATAACTAGAAGAATTGAGGCAATAGTAGAGGATATAGAGGCACAATTGTTAGAAAGGATTAATGAGTCACCATGGTATGGAATCCAGGTTGATGAGTCTACCAATTTTGACAACAAGGCAACAATGCTTGTTTTTGTGCAATATATTTTTCAGGAAGATGTGCATGAGGATATGTTCTGTGTACTTTTGTTGCCAACCAACACCACAGCTGCAGAACTCTTCAAGTCTTTGAATGATTACATATCAGGAAAACTGAATTGGTCATTTTCTGTCGGTACATGCACAGATGGAGCTGCTGCCATGACTGAATGGCTTTCTGGTTTCACTACTTGGATCAAGAAGGTCGCTTCTGAATGTGAGTCTACACACTGTGTCATCCATAGAGAAATGCTGGCTAGTCAAAAATGTCACATGAACTAAACAATATTTGGCAGAATGTGATTAAAATTATCAACCACATTAAAATTTGTGCCCTGAACTCACATCTGTTTGTGCAGCTCTGTGAGGAGACGGACACAGAACACACACATCTTCTCTTACACACAGAAGTGAGATGGCTTTCTAAAGGTAGATCACTGGCCAGGGTTTTTGAGTTATGAAAGCCACTCCAGAGATTTCTTTTAGAAAAACAGTCACCACTGGCAGCACATTTCAGTGACACAGAACGTGTCGCAAAACTTGCTCGCTTGTGTGATATATTCAACCTGCTCAACGAATTCAATCTGTCACTTCAGGGGAGAACAAGAACTGTGTTCAAGTCGGCAGATAAAGTGGCTGCATTCAAAGCCAACTGGAATTATGGGGGTGATGAGTGAACATTAGGATTTTTGACATGTTTCAAACATTAGCAGAGATTTTGAAAGAAACTGAGCCAGGGCCTTCTTTCTCCCAGCTGGTGCATGATCACCTATCTCGGCTTTTAGAAGTTTGAGCATTTCAAGACCCCGAACTAGGAAGGAATGGATCTGCAACCCATTTGTGAATAAGCCAGGTGAATCACTCTTGTTGGTGCTAGAAGAGGATCAACTGCTTGAAATTGCAAATGACAGTGGCCTTAAAAGTATGTCCGAGACAACTTCAAATCTCATATGTTCTGGATTAAAGTTAAGGCAGAATATCCTACCACAAAAGCACCGAAAAGCCTGCTTCCATTTTCAACATCCTATCTTTGTGAAGCAGGGTTTTCTACAGTGACAGCAACCAAAATGAGATTATGGAGTAGACTGGACATAGGTAACACACTCAGGTTCACTGTCTCTCATCACCCCCAGAAGGGACTGTCTAGTCGCAGGAAAGCAAGCTAAGGGCTCCCATTGATTCTGCATTATTGTGAGTTGTATAATTATTTCATTAAATATTACAATGTAATAATAATACGAATAAAGTACACAATAAATATAATGTGCTTGAATCATCCTGAAACCATCCTCCCTGCCCCAGTCCACGGAAAAATCGTCTTCCATGAAACTGGTCCCTGGTGCCAAAAAGATTGGGGACCATGGTCATAAAGAACCTCATTTGGAAATAGGGAAGACTTAGTGAATCAAACAAATGCCTTCTTCAATGGACATTTTGTTTATCTATTAAAAGGTCATAACGATTTGACAAACAAGACGATTCTCACATTTCTTAATGTTGTAAAATACAACTGTGTTATATTTTATCACATTTTGCATATGATTTTGATAGGTATACTTACAAGTTAATGCATTCTTTTTAAGTGCATTCTTTGTTGCTTCTGATGGCAGAGTTACATTTTGTTTTATAATGTTTTTTGAAACACATTTTTTTTATGCTAAACAGTAGAGCAACTTTTATAGCATAGGTATTAACCTAAATGTAAACACTTTCCGGGGATGAGCTGTAAATCTTCTGGGACTAGAACCTTTGGGGAGAGGGTTAACTTCGATAACTTCTCATTTTTCTCCTCTCATTGCTGTGCTCATATATTACACAAGTAATAATAAAGAGAATTATTCTTATGTGAAATGTTCACTCAAAATACATGAGAATACATGGAAGAGGCATGAAAGCAGCCCCCTGCCCATACACATGCATGCACCCTCTGCACCACCATGCTCATTCTCCCTCTCTCCCTCCGTCTCTCCCAACTCCCCTGCACAGAGGTAGAGATTTTTATCCTTCTTCTCCTTTATCTATACATTTCCATATGTCACTATTCTTTTATGCCCTTCAAAAATGTGTCATTCTGCATTGCATTTCCCTTACACGTATACTTTGAAGAACTCCCGTCTGTTCACGTGAACTTACCCTTCTTTTTAATATCTATTTTTTATTGTAATTTGTTTCATTTGGATTTATGCCTTTTATTTTGTGCTTCCTATAGGCTGTGCTTTCTTGTTAGTTTTGCTTATCATTTGTATTTAATTAGATTTTCCTTTGTGCTGTTTTGTTTAGTATTTTGAAATTACGTACCTCATTTTTTGTTCTCTAAATTATGTATCTCATTTTTCCATTCTCTAAAATGGTATCATTATAGTTAACATACATAATTAAACTTTTCTTTAAATCCACATCTAGAGTTCATTGTCATCAATCTTCCCTGCAGCCATAGTCCTCACACACTTTGCCTGTTCTCACTCCAGATTCCCCAATTTTGATATTGGGATTCTTGGGAATTATCAAAGCTTCATAGCACCATTATTGCATTGTCTTGTTCCTCCATTTTTCCTGTACTTATTATTTCTTGGGTTGTAAATCATCCTGTGGGTAGCAGACTTTTCTTTTTCTCCTGTGCAAAACCATTTGTGTTGAAATCCTTTCTGAATGCTAGTTTGACAGGGAATAGGATTCTACGTTCAAATCAATTCTTTTCATAAGCGTGAAGAGAGTTTGACATTGTCATCAGTGTCCAATGTTGCTGAGGATAATTCTTATAATTGTGAAGCACATCTGACTGTTTCTCCTTTGTCACATTCCTCATTTAATTTTTATCTTTTTACCAAGTCATTATATTCTTAGGTATTTCCTGAGTCTTACATTTTCGTTCATCTCTCATGTTCAAAACCTCATATGTCTGAAAATATTTCCCCATTGTTTTTACACTTTAACTCCTTAGCTGACCATGAAATAATTAAGAACCATTTTTTGTTAAATAATTTAAAAATTCAGTTGTGATATATAGCATTAAGTGATGATCATCGATGCTTTTTTCTTGTTGACACCCTTTATAGTTTATTTTCTCTGCTCATATGCTAGTAGAAGCATTTTTCCTTTGATTAAGATTTTCCCCAAGATATGCACAGATGTGGATCTCTTTCCATTTATTTTTCCTTTTACATTAGTCTTTTCAATTTACCAAGCACATATTGTTTTTTCGGCCCACTAAACTTGTCTTAAGTTATACAGCCTATTATTGCTTCTCTTCTGTTGGTTCTGTTATCTTCTTTTGTAACACCTATAACTATCAGGCTCGAGTCCATTAATTGTACTCCATAGCTATTTGCTGCTTTCTCAACATTTTCATCTTTTTTCCCCCCTTTTTCTCTGAATTTAAAGTATATTTCTTAAATAGATCATATACTGTTTTGATTTTTTGGAGTATCTTTTCTACTCTAATCAGCTGTTCAATTTTTTAAACTGTTTCTCTCTCTCTTTCTCTCTTTCTTATTTCCCACTTCACACACAAACATACAGATACAAACACAACATTCCTATGCACACACATCCTACTTAGAAAAAAGAAACTGGGTACTTGGTGATAAAGATAGAGAAATAAAAAATAAACAATTTATGAATAACATATTTAGCAGTCTTTTCATTTATAATTGGCACTTTTCATTGTTGAAGATATTACTTTTTACTTCAAAAACATGAAGATTTTTTTCTACTAATATTGTAGGTTTGGTTTGTTTTTATTGTTTATTTGCTTACACTTAGGTTTATATCCAGCAAGAAATTATCTTTGTAGTATAAGGCATCAATCAATTCTACTTATTTTCCACTTATTGAATAGTTTATCCTTTCATATCGACATACAATGACATTTCTATTATGTATCATGGATCGTTTCTGAGCTCTCTCTTCATTTGTATTTTAATTAACTTCAGGCCAATAGCTAATATTTAAATACTGTACTCTAGCTTAATTTTTGTTAAAGAAAACTTACGTGCCTTAGGGTAAATACCCACATCTTGTTCTCTTTCCAATTTGTCTTGAATATTGGATAGTTAGGCAAACAGATTCCAACATCGAATATATACATTCTGTAAAAGAGATCTGTTGGGATTATGAATGAAAATAGATTGATTTCATAGAATAATTTTTAATATTTAACATCTTTATGATAATTTAAAAATATGTTAATAACAATATTTATGTAGAAATTACAATGTGCCAGGTGCTTTGTTAATGTGTTTAAAATATATATTTATTTAATTCTCATAAAATGCAATCAGATAGGCATAATATTATTTCATTTTACAGACAAGAAAACTGAGGCAGAGAGAGTGTATGACTCTTGCTTCACTTCACACAGCTAGAATGCAGTGAAGCTGTAGCTCGCCCCGTGTTGTCTGGCTTTACAGTCCAAGTTCTGACAGTGACAGTACTATGCTAGGCTGTCTCCTAATTCCGCCTCCTACTCTCCTATTAAATTGATGTTTTTTTTTCCTTTTTATTATCTTATACATTGGAATGCAAACTGTGTAAGAACAGAGATTTTCTTCCCCACTTCTGTACCCCTAGCTCCTAGAACGGTTCCTGACACATCTTAGATACCCAATAAACTTTTCATGCAATTAATGAATTTCAAATGTTATAAATCTTAAAATGAAAAAACCCTGAACTGCTGAACTATCTAGGACTTCTTAGAAAGATTCACTTTTCTATTAATGTTATCTTTGCACCGTATCAATAAATGGTACATTATCTTTAAATCAGATTCAATCATCTATCATGTATGCATTTTCCAAGTATTATACATATCTATCTGCCACTTTGAAGATATACTATTATTGCATCCTACCATATGTCACAAATAAAAGCCTGAAACAAAACATTTTTCATGCCTCTGGTATCAATTATGAAGAACTTCATTCCTTTAATATGTTTCCCCAAGACTGATACACTAGGACTTAAGGATTCTTAATGCAGTAGGCTTTTCTCAGACAGTTATTGCATCCCTGTG
>RJWJ010029301.1:0-20742 GCA_004363605.1 Indri indri
AAGGATTCTTTTCCCCAGTGTATGTTTTTGTCCGCTTTGTCAAAGATTAGGTGGCTATATGAGGATGGTTTTATATCTGGGTTCTCAGTTCTGTTCCACTGGTCAATGGCTCTATTTTTGTGCCAGTACCAAGCTGTTTTGATTACTACAGCCTTATAATAAAGTTTGAAATCTGGTAAGTTGATACCTCCCATTTTGTTTTTATTGCCTAGAATTTTTTTTTTGCTATGCGGGGTCTTCTCTGGTTCCATACGAAGTGTAAAATTAATTTTTCTACATCTGTGAAGAATGATGTTGGTATTTTAATAGGGATTACATTGAATCTGTAGATCACTTTGGGTAGTATAGACATTTTAACGATGTTGATTCTGCTGACCCACGAGCATGGTATGGTTTTCTACCTGTTTACATCCTCTGCTGTTTCTTTCCTCAGTGTTTCATAGTTCTCCCTGTAGAGGTCTTTTATCTCCTTAGTTAAATGTATTCCTAGATACTTTATTTTCTTTGTTGCTATTGCGAAGGGAATTGAGTCTTTGATTTGGTTCTTGGTATGACTGCTATTGGCATCTATGAAAGCCTCTGATTTGCGTGTATTGATTTTATATCCTGAGACTTTACTGAATTCATTTATCAATTCCAGGAGCCTCTTGGTTGAATCCATGGGATTTTCTAGGTATAATGTCATGTCTTCAGCAAATAGTGAGAGTTTGATCTCTTCTGTTCCCATTTGTATGCCTTTAATTCCACTCTCTTGCCTGATTGCTGTGGCCAGGACTTCCAGCACTATGTTGAATAGAAGTGGAGATAGTGGGCAACCTTGTCTGGTTCCAGTTCTAAGTGGGAATGTTCTCAATTTTTCCCCATTCAGTATGATGTTGGCTGTGGGTTTGTCATAAATGGCTTGTATCATTTTTAGGTAAGCCCCATCTATGCCTATTTTGTTAAGCGTTCTTATCATAAGTGGGTGTTGCATTTTGTCAAATGCTTTTTCTGCATCTTTCGAGAGAATCATATGGTTTTTCCAGATGCTATTTTAGATACTGGGGATATATAATGGTGACAAGACAAACAATATCTAGTTTCTCTCAGAACTAATGTTCCAGTGAGGGAAGACAGACCATAAAGATGACTTCGGGTAACGGTAAATGCTATAAAGACAATAAAAAAAGAATAAAGTGACAAGAAGGGACTGAAGAGATGTCTCTCTGATAAGATGATACTTCAGCTGATTCCTGAATCATAAGAAGAGGTCAGTCTGGGGCAGAACTGTCTAGGCCAAGGGAAGACTTAGTACAAAGGCATTGAGGAAGAATAGTTCTTAACATTCTTCTTCTTTTTTTTTTTTTTTTTAGTGTAGAATCAAGCAGACTTTATTTTTTATTTATTTTTATTTTTAATTTGAACAAAATTTCAGATTTTATTTGGATTTCACCAGTTTTTCCACCAATGACCTTTTCCTGTTCCAGGATCCAATTTGGGGTACCATATTACATTTTTTTAAGATAGTTTGTGTCTTGCCTTTTTACTTAATATTTTAATCTAAATATTTTCGTATACTTATTAAAGGCTTACTATGAACCAGGCACGATGCCATAACACTTTACCTGCATTATCTCATTTATTTCTTACAACAATCTTTTGAAGTAGGTATCTGTAATTAACCCAGTTTGAGTATGAGGACTCTGAGGTTGGGAGAGGTTAGATGAATGGCTTTTTCTTAGCCTCCAAGGTAGCTTTAGGGCTCAAACTGCAATAGCGAATCTTTGATTTTATCTCTCCAGGCTTTCATGAGAAGGACCAGAAGCCTTATTGCCGAAAGGATTTCTTAGCCATGTTCTCACCCAAGTGTGGTGGCTGCAACCGCCCAGTTTTGGAAAACTACCTTTCAGCCATGGACACTGTCTGGCACCCAGAGTGCTTTGTGTGCGGGGTCTGTATATTCACTTATCTTTTGGATTCAGGGACCATCAAGGGTTCTCCTCTCTGAGAGGAAGAGCTTCAGCTAATAAAAGTGTTGGTTCACAGTCCTGGATGAGGAATTGATGTGGGCTTCCTAATGGAGAAACAAGACATGGCATCCATTGTGGGCATTTGCTTGTCTGTTTTGCAAGTGGGCAATCTAATCTCCATTTATCAAGGACTGAGTGAAATTCTTGTACCTGGCAGGAATTTCAAGGGTGCAAATTTTACTTTGCTGACATTTCACCACTTGACATCCATATTCTTTTTCTCTCTTGTCTCTCCACTCGCAGGACTGCTTCAGCAGTTTTTCTACTGGCTCCTTCTTTGAACTGGATGGACGTCCTTTCTGTGAGCTCCATTACCATCGCCGCCGAGGAACCCTCTGCCACGGGTGTGGGCAGCCCATCACTGGCCGCTGCATCAGTGCCATGGGGCACAAGTTCCATCCTGAGCACTTCGTGTGTGCTTTCTGCCTGACACAGTTGTCTAAGGGCATCTTCAGGGAGCAGAATGACAAGACCTATTGTCAACCCTGCTTCAATAAGCTCTTCCTGTTGTAATCGCAACTGATCCACAGCCTTTTTTGATCCCCCTATAAAATTTAAGCCAAGAGAGATAAGAGTAAATTTGCTGTTACTGACCTTCTGCTTAATAGGCATATAGAGAAAGTAAAGGTGATGAACAAATAAGGGAACTCCTAGATTTTACATGACTAGGCTTGTAGTCTCATTTTTTAAGCTTTGAATCTTAGTATTATTTTTTTTAATCAAGTACTTGGAGTTAGATCTGGGTCCTGCTATCTAGTCCCTCTGCAGATGTATTTTCTACTTGCACAGTTCATTCCAACACTGGTTTTCTCAGGTTTCTCTATTTTCACCTCTACCGATGGCCCTGCTCAGATCTTCTCTTCTTTGGTGCTCATAGCTGTTCCTTTTCAAGCTTCTTCCATTTCCCCATGGCTCACTGTCCCATGATCTATACTGGAATCCAGATACCACTCCCAAGCACTTTGCATCTTCTTTCAGTGTATTTTTCTTTTTCAAGAGGAAGTAGGTTTAAAAAAAAAAATCAGAATATTATGGGGTAGAAATATTTTGGCTACATGAATTATTTTCGTACAGTTTGAGTCCAAGTTATAAGTGTGCCCATCACCAGATAGTGTGCATTGTACCCATTAGGGTGTGATTTTATGCATCCCCTCCTCCCTTCTCCAACTTGCTTGATTTCCATTGAGTTTTATTACTATATATGCACATGAGTGTTGCTAGATTAGTTCCAATTTAATAGTGAGTACATGTGGTGTTTGTTTTTCCATTCTTGTGATACTTCACTTAGAAGAGTGGTATCCAGTTCTATCCAGGTTGTTATAAAAGGTATCAATTCACTATTTTTTATGCCTGAGCAGTACTCTGTGGTATACATATACCACATTTTATTAATCCACTCATGTATTGGTGGACACTTGGGTTGATTCCACATCTTTGTGATTGTGAATTGTACTGCAATAAACATTCGAGTGCAGGTGTCTTTTTGATAAAATGACTTTTTTCCTTTGGGAAAATATCAAATAGTGGGATTGCTGGATCAAATGGTAGGTCTACTTTTAGTTCTTTGAGGAATCTCCATACTGTCTTCCATAGAGGTTGTGCTAGTTTCAGTCCCACCATCAGTGTATGAGTGTTCCTTTCTTTCTGCATCCACGCCAGCATCTGTTGTTTTGGGACTTTTTGATAAAAGCCATTCTCACTGGAGTTAAGTGATACCTCATTGTGGTTTTGATTTGTATTTCCCTGATGATTAGAGACATTGAGCATTTTTTCTTATGTTTCTTGGCCATTTGTCTATCTTCTTTTGAAAAGCTTCTGTTCATGTCTTTTACCCACTTTTTTATGGGGTTGTTGATTTTTTTCCTGCTGATTTGCTTGAGTTCTTTGTAGATTCTAGTATTATTAACCCTTTATTGGATATATAGCATGCAAATATTTTCTCCCATTCTGTAGGTTGTCTATTCACTTTATTGATTGTTTCCTAGGTCATGCAGAAGCTTTTTAATTTAATCAAGTCCCATTTATTAATTTTCCTTGTTGCTATGATTGCCTTTGGGGTCTTCTTCATAAAATCTTTGCCTAGCTTGACATCTAGAAGAGTTTTTCCAACATTTTCTTCTATAATTCTTATGGTTTTAACTGGATGACTTTGAGTTCTGACATCATCGGTAAATAAAATGGCTTACAGTTTTAATGACTCACTGTCGTATTTGTTTGGGAGATAAACTTCCTTTTTGCTTCCCATGTTATACACTAGGCACTATGTACAATTAAATTTATATCATATTTCTTGTTTCCTTCCATACAAGAGGTGCTTAATCAGAAGAAATTAAAAGGAGGGACTCCTATTCACTAACTTTTCTTTTGAGTTTGGGCCCATAACCATTTTATTTTATTTTATTTTTTGGACTTAGATGATTGAATCATCTTAAAAGGTGGCAAAACTTCTAAAAATTGTTTTCATCACTTTGTTTACATAAGGAGAAGCTCTGGCTCTCCAGCAGGTACCTTACAAATTCATTTCTAAAGCAACAAATGAAACACACAACTTTGACGTCACATTTACCTCATGAAGACAAATGAGATGGCTGTTTATAGGGCATCTCTGGAGAAAGATACTATACTATATCATATGATCGTTTTCTAGTTTGGATTAGGAATGTCGAGCTCTGAAGAAAAATTCCTCTTAATTATTTGTTCCTCTCAAAATATTATAAGTAAATGTGTAAAGAAAAGCTTGCTGGGTTATTAAACCTTTCTTATGTCCTATCAGTTTGTTTAAAAAAGTAAGTTTCACAGGGAGTGATTGATCTTTCCTCAGAAGAGATATTGATAAGCTCTGTACTATATATTAATATGTCTTACCATGGCTGTAAAAAAAATGCTGTGATTATTTGATATAACAAAAACCAGAGTTTTACAATCCTTGATTCTGAAATAAGTTACTGATGAACCCTCCTTCACTGGAAGTATTTTTAAAAATAGGACCAAATTTGGTGTCTTTAGATTGGTATGGGAATAGTACTCCATGGAGAACTGAAATGGTTTAAATGATTCTTGCCATGCTTTATTATATCTATCTCGTTTGTTGGAATGGATAATAAGAGAGTTTTGAGAGTTAAAAGGAAGTGGTAACAGTTAATTCCATAAAATAGGGACACAAAATGCACGCACGATATATGGGAGGCCAGATATGAAACCATCTGGCCTCTATCCTGCTTGGCTGGCTGAGAGCACCAGAGTATGCAGAGTACACATTCAACATCTAAACATCCTCTTTACAATGGCTGCACTGGATGATGTCACACACAGGTGTAGACATGGCAATCTTCTTGGTTGACTTGGCAATTTGACAAAGTAAACTTGTGCTTTTAGCCCTTAAGAAGAAATGTTCAGGTGCTTTTTTTTTTTTTTTTTTTTTAAGGATTCGCTATTTTGAGATAACAGTAGAATCTAAATATTTAAAAATGTCAGAGCAAAGCCAGAATTCACGAAGGTGCAATTAAGAATTGAAGTCATTTTCTTCCTGCAATGAATGAAAGTGGTTATATTTGCTCAAAAAGAGATACTACCTTCGGGATCATTGTTTTAGCCACTAGGAAACTACTCACTAGTAAAAAGTTCTCCTTTTTTTAAAACCCAGAAATTCTGTTACTCAAACTGATCACCTACTTATTTACTGTTGATTCTGGGTAACTTCTCTAGGTGTTTAAAAAGTAAAACCCACTCTCAGAAGACTGGGCTTTTCCACCAGTGAATATAAATGTATAAAAAGGAATATTCCTTGGAACTCTCCTCTCAAAGAGGAGTCTCTCTGTTAGTTTGGCCGATTATTTTTGGAATAAATATAGAGTCCTTTAAGGTGATAGTTTGATGAAGACAACAATTATTTTTTCATACTAATTCTATCATGTACTCCTCACTTACAGGATGGCTTCCAGCTACATGCTTCCGTTCTCATGACCAGTAGCGGGAGAAAGCGCTTTTCTGGAGCTTGTGTGAGCAGGAGTCCTGAGCTGCACCCTAATTGGACTAGCTTAGGTCACATGCCCGCCAGTGATTTTTGCTGGGGGAATGGATTGTGCATCTTAGCTCAGACCAAATGGGCCATTTCCAGAGTTAGAGGTAGTTGTGGTTCCTGAAAACATGAGGACTCTGTGAAGGAGATGTGAATACTTAAAAAAATCTGAATATTGGTCACCAGGGGAAAGGGGGTAATGAATCTTCCAATTCGTATGTTCAAAGTGAAAATATTAATGAGTTTCTGAGTTTCTAGGTAATGTAGGAGGTAAGCAAGTAGGCATTGCCAGCACCCCTAGGGAACATGTCTGAAAACTTTACAGAATCCAAAAGCAGAGGAGAGCCTGGAATGCTGGTGTCGTGAGGAACATGTGGTGGAGGTACCAGTGGTCTTCCCTAGGCCCAGCAATAAAAAGCACCAAAAGCAGCTTCAGTTTGGGAATCTGAAAAAAGAGCTCTTCCGGCTGAAATAAAAGTGAGAAGCAGTGATAACTTCCTTTAAAGGTGAATGTGTCAGGCATCAGCGTATCCCCAATAAGGGCAGTGGTAGCAGCCACTGAAATACGAGATTGAAAAGGCAATGCCCTGCCCTGAGATATTGTGGAGGGTGTGTTACTAGATAGAACCACCATCATGCAGTGCATGGGTGCTGGGAACCCAGAAAGCAGAAATGGACATGGGCTGGGATCCACGGGATGACAAAGAAAGAAATTTCAGATGAGAGTTGGTGCTTGGGTAGTACTTTTTGCAGGTTTATAATGTTGCCAGAAGGTAGCAATATCTCAAATTTATGCTGTAAGAAAGAAGACAATTTATATAGGAGGTTCCCCCACCCCAAATATGGTACAGGTATAGTGCCTAAATTAATTTTCCGTGGGGAGGTACCTTCTAGCTGAGTTTAGGTTCACAGACCATGGATTCTGGACAATTGCATAGACTTTCTGGCATTCTCATGAGAGCAGTCCACCTTCCTATTTTGGAATCACTAAATCTCAACAAATACTGTATTCTGGGGATAATATTTTTGCCTGGGATAACTACCCCAATTCTAGCGAGAAATATCTCAGATCACAGGTGCTGATGGAAAAACTGCTATAGCTCAGAATGAGCAGACCAAGAAATCAAAGAGGACTTTGTGTCCTTTAAACTCAAAGGAGAATTTGGTTTTGGATTTTAATGTCTTTGGACTTTGATATCCTATGTTGAATAACATGACTGGACATAATGGGGGATGGGATATGAAATGGAATGGGAGTAAATTTCTCAGCTGCCCCCCACCACCCCCGTCTAGTTTCTCTACAAGGAACTGCATCTTCCATTCTTGGTCCAAGTGTTTAGGTGAGGCTGACTTTAACCTCAGCTCCTGGGATGGACACATCCTCAGGTCAGACCAGTAAGGGTACATTGCTCTTTTGAACTAAGGTGATGGGATCAGGGGTAGACATGTGACCCTAGCAAAGCCTCTTGTATTACACCATAGGACCTTTGCTAGATTTACCGGGAAAAAACATTCTCATTTGTTGGGATTCTAGCTGTGAGGATAATAAAAACCCATTGCTGCTGAGAACTATCTTTATCACCACATAGAGGCAGCCTGCCTGAGAAAGAAGCCAACAGAGAAAAGTCGAACTGAGTAAGGGAGAGGCTACGTTTTCTTTTTTGAGCCCCTCAATTCTACTATATCAGCACCTTAACCATACACTGGGAAATTATGTGAGCAAATAAATTCTCTTTTTTGTTTAAACTGATTTGAGTTGGAATTCTGGCACTCATTGAGTAAGGAGAACAGATATATTCTCTCTTTTATCAATATAAAGTGTAGTGAGAGAATGAACAATTAAATGAACAAATGAACTTAATGTTGGCACAGAATATACATTGTCTCGAAAAACTAATACACAAAAATAATATTTGACCACTTCTCAAGGCTTTTTATACTAGAGCATAGTGAAACACTTTGTATTTTAAGATTCAGTCATTCTCTGGGTAGCTGATATATTTAGAGTACAAACTACTTGTTCCTATCCAATTTTCCAGTAAATTGAGTAATGTGTGTCCCCATTATAAAGGGAAAAAAAGGAAGGGGAGGGTGCTATTATCTCCTAAGATTTAAAAATATCTTGGAAATCATGTTATTCATGCTGCTTTGTCTAGTTCTCATCCATAGAAAACTATTAAATATTTAATATCACTGCAATGCTGTGCATTTGTAGTGAAAAATTGTTTAAAAATTTTTGACACCCTACTTTCAAAGAAAAAGGAAAAAAATAGACGATTATAAGAGAAATAGATTTGCGTTTATCCTGTGTCTTAGTCTGCTCATCTATTGTAACAAAATACCGTAAACTGCGTATCTTAAACAACAGAAGTTTATTTTCTCACAGATCTGGAAATTAGAAGTCCAGCTGAAGGTCTGGCAAGGTCAATTTCTGGTGAGGGCTCTCTTCTTGGCTTGTAGATATCTGCCTTCTTGCTGTGACCTCACATGGAGGAAAGAGAGGAAGAGAGACAGACAGAGAGCTCTAGTGTCTCTTCTCATAGGGCCACTAATATCAGATCAGGCCCACGCTATATGACCTCATTTAATCTTAATTACTTCCTTACTTTAAATAGAGCCATACTGGTGGTTAGAGCTTCAACATATTTTGGGGAGACACATACACTCAGTCCGTAACATCCTGAAAATTGGTACTTAAAGAAAATTGGGTTTACAAGAGGCTGAGAAAGAGAAAGAAGACATTTATACTGATTCCGAGAGGAGATCTTAGGGACGCATTTCAGTGCTTTGGAGGTCGATGGGGATGATTTTCATTACGTTCAATGACACTTGGGAAATATGACTTTCCATCTCTAGGTGCTCTTGCATTTTCAGACATGAGTTAAGAAATATTGGAGGTTCAAAAATAAAATGAAGCACTTACAGGGAGATTTTCCTAAGAGAATCTGAAAACTGTGAAAGAGAGGAAAAGTAGGAGGGGAGAAAGTCACAGGATACATAAAAGAACTTGTGAGTTGGGCAAGGTGAAATTTCCAGAGCTTTCAGTAAAGGAGGCGGCACAGGAAATAAGAAGGTGACATATAACACACTCTCTGTTAGGAAATGAAAGGTGGGGGTTGGGGGGCTGTCACTTACATAAGTTCACCTAACACAAACTAACCACCTGCTGAAGCCATCACTTACCCTGGAATGTCTCTTAGTTTGGGTTTTCCCAGAAGTGGACCCCAAGACTGAGACTTGTGTACAAGAGTATTTAGGAGGTGATCTCTGGATGTACAGGTAGGAGAGTGCAGAAGCGAGATAGCAAAGGGAAGGAGGCCAATTCAGTGTGCCCTCAAGGGCAGCTTCCTGCTGTGGGAAGTTATATAAAGCTCAGTACTGTTGAGGACCTCTGGGATTGACTGTAGAGCACAAGGCGGGCTAACCAACCCTCCCACTCCACCTCTGCCTTCTCTGGCCTTCCCCGCATGCAAGCTGCTCCTGCTTCTGTGGCCAAAGAGAGCCCTTCTTCTAAGTCACAGACACTTTCAGTAGGAAGCAGCAATGTGTACCTAGCGGTGAGCACCAGCAGATCGGGATGGGGAATGGACAGCATCTGTTGGGGAAAGTTATGGAGGGGCATGCTTAAAAGAAAAAAGATCACAGCCAAGGTCTTCAAATCATGGTAATCACAAAACCTTGGAGATGTGATAAGACACTCATTTGCAAAGCTCTATAATATTCCCAGCTCAAGTTAGCTTAATGTATTTCCTCTAGGGCAGTGATGGTGGAGGAGAATGAGGAAGGGAGAGAGTGGGCAAGGATGATTATTTCCATTTACCTATGGAAGAAGTGATCGATTACATGAATAGTCCAAGATCACTCAATTTAGTGATAAAACTAGAACCAGAACTAAATGCTAATTCCTTCTCTGGATGCCTTTTCTTAGGCTCTGTATCAACAATGTAAAGTGCCTCTAAGAAATATAACCCATGAGGTGAATTTTCAAGGGACAAGCAAAGGCACTAGGGCATCAAAATCATCTACTGCTCTAGGCTGCACTGTTTTCCGCCACAGTGGTAAGAACAGTAAGTAGCGTTTGGCATCAGACAAACCAAACTTTAAATGTTGATTCTGCTACTTACAAACAGCATAAACCTTGGTTAAGCCCCTTATCTTCTCCAAACTTCGGTTTCATGATATGCTAAATGTGGGTGATAATACTTCCCACATGGGTTTGCTGTAAGGATTAACTGAGATAATAAGTGAGAAGTAGCTTCGTAAACTACCAAGTGCCGTACATAAAAGGTATTAACGATATAGTTCAAGAGATACGTGAAGAAGTCAACACAACATCCTTTCTGGCATTTCCATGGAGACCGTGAAATCATAGCAGGCTTTTGTTGTTTTTGAATGATTTTAGAAATCTTTTTTTAAGGCTCAGGATGAAAGCTGATAGGATTGAAAATGCTGGGAGATTAGAAGAGCTTGAGTTTGAGCTCATAATCTTCTCATGCAGCAATATATTGACAAAGTAATGCTCAAGAGTGAATGATTTCCCTGGTACAGGAAATTCATCCAGTTAGCTGCTTCCTATAGATAGAAAATAGCTAACACAGGTCAAGGAAGCTTAGCCACAGGAAAAGAGTTTAGGAATTTTTCAGTGCCAAGATTTTCCACTGCCTGCCATTGGTCTAATCACAATCCGAGAGAAATTCCCAGGAAAATCTTTGTCACCACTATTCCTCAAAAGAATTCAGCAGCAAAGATACAATTCCATATACCTTCTGATCACCAGCTAGGTGGTGACACTCTGTTAACCAATCCCAAACTCACCATCAGGCAAGGTGTGGTCTTTTGGTGTATGTCACATTTGAGACTGATGCATCTGAATTGCAGTTCAAGGATGGGGAAACTTTATGATATGGGTGTGGGTCTTGACCTCAGGTTTGGAGTTCCATTCCAGCCCCACCACTCACTAGTTCCGTTACCTCATGAATATCACTTGATTTTTGACCATTTATTCATTCACTCATGGAAAAGAAAATTGAGTTAGAAGATTAGCTCTGAGGATGGTCAGAGTTGAGAAGTACTTTTCAGATGTGACTGGAAAGATGTTGCAGAGATGGAGATATTGGAGATTTAAGAAATTTAAGATGATATAACTAAACCAGGTTCTAAAGGAGATGGATGAGATGGAAGCAGAAGCCCAGAAGAATGTTATCCCTGGGAACAAAAATGCTCCATGTTCTATGTGATTACATGTACGGATGTGCTGTGATATAGCTGATGGATGCTGCTTTCCTTTTCAAAAGTGGGAGTGAGATATATTTCAAGGCACCAGTTTAAACTGTTCCTTTTTATTTTTCACTAACAACTAGCCCTCAGAGTTTATAATCTACAAGTCAATAATTTTCCATGTTTGCTCCTAATGAGAAGCATACAGTGCTATTTTAAACTACCATATATGGTGATGTGAAAGCTAGTTTGGTGAGTTGAGGATAAATAAATGTCCCTGAAGTGGGCTCATCAACTGACATCTCTGTGCCTAGTCCAATTTACCACATAGAGAATCAGATGGGATCTGCATAATTCAGCAGGTCCTTACTGTCACTCTACAGGCACTGTTTTTAGTTTCCAGGAGAGAGCCTTAAATGAGTAAGACACGTTGTGCTTTGCTTTATTGTACTTTGCAGATAGTCCTTTTTTACAAATTGAAGGTTTATGGCAACCCCGTGTTGAGTAAGTCTGTTGTCTTAAGTCTACCATTTTTCCAACAGCATGTGCTCACTTTGTGTCTATGTGTCACATTTTGGTGATTTTTGCAATATTTCAAATTTTTCATTATTATTATACCTGTTATGTTCATCTGTGATAAGTCATCTTTGATGTCATTATTGTATCTGTTTTGGGATGCCACGAACTGTGCCCACATACAACGATGAACTTAATTGATAAATATGTTATGACTGCCACACCAACCGGCCATTCCCACATCTCTCTCCCTCTCCTTGAGCCTCCCTATTCCCCGAGACACAACAATATTGAAATTAGACTAATTAATAACCCTACAATGGCCTCTCCGTGTTCAAGTGAAATGAGGGGGTCACAAGTTTCTCACCCTAAATCAAAAGCCAAAAATGATTAAGCTTAGTGAAGAAGGCAAGTTGAAAACCAAGATAGGCTGAAAGGTAGGCCTCTTGTGCCAAACAGTTTGCCAAGTTGTGAAAGAAAAAAAAGTTTTTGAAGGAAATTAAAAGTGCTACTCCAGTGAACACGCAAGTGATAAGAAAGTGAAACAGTCTTATTGCTGATATGGAGAAAGTTTTAGTGGCCTGGATAGAAGATGAAAACAGTCAAAACATTCCCGTAAGCCAAAGCCTAATCCACGGCAAGACCTTAGCTCTCTTCAATTCTGTGAAGGCTGAGAAAGGTGAGGGATCTGCAGAAAAAAAGTTTGAAGCTATCAGAGGTTGGTTTACAAGGTTTAGGAAAAGAAGCCATCTCTATAACATAAAAGTATGAGGTGAAGTAGTAAGTGCTGATGTAGAAACTGCAGCAAGTTATCTAGATCTACCTAAGGTAAATGATAAAGGTGCGTATGCTAAACAATAGATTTTTAATGCAGACAGAACACCCTTCTCTTGGAAGAAGGTGCCATCTAGGACTTTCATAGTTAGAGAGATATATCAATGCCTGACATAAAAGCTGAAAAAGGACAACTCTCTTACTAGGGGCTAATGCAGCTGGTGCCTTTAAGTTGAAGCCAATGCTAATTTACCACTCTGGAAATCCTAGCGCCCATAAGAATTATGCTTAATTTGCTCTGCCTGTGCTCTATAAATGGACCGACAAAACCTGGCTGACAACACATCTGTTTACAGAATGGTTTACTAAATATTTTAAGCTCAGTATTGAGACCTACTACTCAGAGAAAAGAGCTCCTTCAAAATGATAGAATAGGAACCTGAGAGACAGGGCCGAAACTGGATGTAGAGAGCTGTGCGGGTGTTAAAATAAACAACTTTTATGCAGAAGCTAACTAGAGGGGCTGATAACCGCAGGCAAGAACTGGATTCAGCTGGCTTGTCAGCTATCTCTGTCACCCTTACACGAACTTTTTGGCTAATTATAATATCATTTATATTGTGACTTTAAATTTTTTCTGCCCTTGAAGTCACCATGACAGTTCCATGACAACCATATATAGTATGAAAATGGGAGGGAATCCAATTCTAGGAATTACTACACAAATTCTTAGTAAAAGCCAGCCCCTTGGTCTTGAATATTCCTCCTTTCAATCATTAATAATAAAACTACAAAAGATCTAAAACCACATCCTCCCAGTGCAGCTGCTCTCTTTCAAGCCTGCCCGCTCCCTTTCCTGAGAGTATACTTTCACATTCAATAAAACGCTGTCACTTTCTTGGCTTACATTGTGCATCCTGAAATTCTTTTCCTGATCACCAAGAACTTGGAAAATCCTGTACTCAGAGGCTAGTAACAAAAATATTGCTGTTCATTTACAATGTACTTGATCACCCAAGAGCTCCAATGGAGATGTACAAGGAGATTAGTGTTGTTTTCATGCCTACTAACACAACATACATTCTGCAGCCCATGGATTAAAAAAGTCATTTCAAATTTTGTCTTATTATTTAAGAAATACATTTTATAAGACTATAGCTGCAATAGGTAGTGATTTTTCTGATGAATCTGGGTAAAGTAACTTGAAAACCTTCTGGAAAGGATTCCAGATGCCATTAAGAACATTCACGATTATGGGAGAAGGTCAAAGTATCAACATGATCAGGAGTTTGGAATAAGTTGATTCTAACCCTTATAGATTACTTTGAGGGGTTCAAGACTTCAGTGGAGGAAGTAAGCACAGATGTGGTGGAAACAACAAGAGAGCTAGAACTAGAAATGGAGCCTGAAGATGGGACTGTATTGCTGCAATCTATGATAAAATTTGAATGGGTGAGGTGGTACTTCTTATGTGTGAGCAAAGAAAGTGGTCTCTTGAGATGCAATCTACTCCTGGTACAGGTGCTATGAACATTGTCGAAATGACAACAACAGATTTAGAATATTTCACAAACTTAGTTGATACAGCAGCAGCAGGGTTTGAGAGGATTGACTCCAATTTTGAATGAAATTCTACTATGGGTAAAATACTATCAAACACCATCATATGCTACAGAGAAATCATTTTGCAAATGCGTTAATCGATGTGGAAAACTTCATTGTTGTCTTATATTCAGAAATTGCCACAGCCACTCCAACCTTCAGCAACCACCCGATCAGTCAGGAGCCATCAACGTCAAGGCAAGACCCTCCACCAGCAAAAAGATTAAGACTCGCCGAAGGCTCAGATGATTGTTAGCATTTTTTGGCAATGGAGTATTTTTTAGTTAAGATATGTACATTGTTTATTTTGAACGTATTTTGCACATTTAATAGACTACAGTATAGTGTAAACAAAACTCTATATGCAGGAGGAAACAAAAAAAATCATGTGACTTGCTTTATTGTGGTGGTCTGGAACTGAACAAGGCATGTCTGTACTTTATGTCAATTCACTTTAATTCTCAACAGCCGCATATGGTGAAAGAGAGGAACAGAGAGACTAAGTGATTTTCATAAACCTTCCAGGCACTAGGGAGGAGAGCTGGGATTTGAACCTATGTACTTGGCTCTAGGATGTAATTGTCACCTCTTGGCTACAGTGCCTTGTGTACCTTAACACCTAGGTGATCTCTAAGGTCCTAAGAGATGCTAACATCCGACGTGGCCATGAAATTAATTTTTAGACAGATTGGTAGCTTCTTGACTCTTCTTGTAATTCCAAAGCATTTTTCCTCTGTGAATTTACTGGAAGTGCTGCAAGGAAGACAAGCACTGCAAGGAAATCCTCAATTTCCCAGCCCCACTGCAGGAACGACTCACATTTGAAAAGCTTGAAACGGCCTCACGGTGGCAGCATTAACTCGAGTATGGGTGGACGGAACCTGGTATCTGGCCTTGAACGAATACAGAAGTCTGAATTTGCCCTTTTCTTGCCCTTCATTTTTCCCTAAAACCCCAAGGTGAAACTATTTGGAAGTGAAGAGTCAAGCTGATCATGTGAGGAGACCAGTGAAGGGGCCAGAGGAGTCAAAGCAGAAGATTTTCCCAGGAATTAAAAGCCTTTGGGAAGGAAAAGAAAGAGGATAATTCAGTGTCATGAGGAACTGATGAGGTTCAGAAAGATTAATAATTTATCTATGTTATCCATTCAGTAAGCGGCACATTCCAGGCCTCTCATTTGCCAAAACCCAGGACCATTCCACTTAACCATGTTAAAAGTCTTCATTTTAAACTATTTAATTTTTTAGAATATTGAACGCTAATAAAGGAGAGAATTAATTTATTTTATAGTGCCAGATATTCAGGCTAGATTCTCCCAGTCGTTGGTGTATTGAAGTTTTCTCTTCTTTCCTCCTCCTCCTCCTCTTTCCTGTCCCCTCCCCGTCTTGTCTCTTCCCTCCCCTCCCCTCCTCTCTTTTCTTTTCTTCTTTTTCTCTATCTCCCTCCCCTGTCTCTCCGTCTTCCTTTCTCTATTTTTTCCTCGGTTGTTGTATTGATCAAATAAAATAACAAAGAAGAAATCTAAGTCTTCACACTTGGACATGTGGGTCAGGAGATTAAATGCTACAAAATTCCAAGAGTGGTACAAAAATATCTTTGGGCTTATATCACCTAGCTTACCACCTGCTTGGCCACTTTCTATTTCTTCTTTTATCAAAAATTTTGATTTATTCTAACGGAAATTTTCCTTGAAAATAGTTTCATGAGGAGCAAAGAAAAAGTCAGCCTGCGACTAGAACTGGGGCTCTCCTCCGGCCCTTAAGGGATCTTTCAGGCTCTTCCACCATCACAGTGATATTTCAGTTCCCTCAGGAAAGTGGTGTTTTGATTGCTTGTTTGTGTGTCTCTAAGCCCTGGATTGGAGTTGAGACCTTGGGGACCCCCCTGCTTGAGAGGCTCCTAAATCTGCACAGGGCTGATATCAGACCTCTCACAGAGTTTGTTATAACTCACTTAGGGTCTCAAGCACACTGCAGCAGCAGTAGCTGAATTGCCTTTACCCTTTTATCCCAGAGCCTCAGGAAATCTTTTACTCTTTGAAATCCAATGTCCTAGGAGACCCAACGGCTCTTCTTTTCTTTTTCAGACTTCAAAAAGTCCGGTAGTTGAAGCGGTTCTGAATTGAGATCTCATAATTCCCAAGGACATAGGTATGTTTTCCCTGACTTTTATTTTTTTATTTGTAAAGCAGTATTCTTCACACTGTGGGCAAAAAAAATGGATTTGTCTAAAACAAACAAACAAAAAAAAATGGGGCTCAGAAGTAGGTATAAAAAAAGACTCCTAATTCCATTTTTCCCAAGCTTTCCTGGCACATCTCACAAGACTAGAGACAGAAGAAGTTTCCCATAGGTAACTCTGAGTCACCTTTACTTAGACAGCTGTCGACACAGTCATTGCTAGATGGGATGTTGCTGCCAACTGGTATTAACAAAATCTGGGAAACAGATTCGTATGATTGGCCTACAGTTTAATAAAGAGATGGATTATCTAGTTTGTATTGAGCACCCACCATAGATCACACAGTTGGCTGGATTTTCCCATATTTTATCTTACTTCATCCTCTCTTGATAAAGGAAAACCGCCTTGCCTACAGTTCCAAAGAAACTAAGCATTAAAACTGTCTTTCTGACTTAACTGCTGGAATTCTAATTCTTTTTTTTTCTGACACCCTCTTTTTTTGACACCCTCCTTTCCCCACATATTGGATCATGTTCCTCTGTTAGTTTCACAGCACTCTGTATTTTCTGCTTGTAGCACATAGCCATGGTCTATAATTATATTTTTGTGATAAGTATGGAATTCTAATTCACTCATTCACTTAACAAATATTTGAGTCTTCTCTGTGCCTGCCACTAGTCTAGGTAGTGGGTAATAATGCACAAAACAGCAACAAGCAAAACAGATCTTGTCTGTTCCTTCATGGAATTTAGTCTAGTAGTTATTTCATTGAGTCTTCTTTAGAACTCCCTGGTGGGGGTGTGGTGGCTGGGGGTGATTCTTCAAGCCATTTTAGAAGAATTTTGATGGAACCTTTTATTTGCAGACTATCTGTCTTGATGGCTTAGACTTCTCCTTCTCTTTTTATAACAGTAATAATTCCTTCTATTTTAATGCTTTTTCAGTTTTCAACACACCTCCATTAGATATTTTTAAAATGTTTGTTCCCATTCGAGACTTCTTCTGACATTTATTTTAGGCCCATGAAGAAAAGCGTGGTCTTTGCAGGACTTGGGTTGTAGGAGACACCGCAGCAGCAGCAGGACTTGGATTCAGGCCTGGCAACCCTTCAGGGTTGGCACTGGGTAGACGAGGCCTTTTCTCTCCACACTGACTCCAGATTTCTCCTCGCCTCTCTGGATCCAGACACATTTATTCACAGCTACTGTGATGCCTAATGGAAAGGGTTGTCCATCAAGAGAACACAGAAATTACCTTGAATATTAATTGCTGATAGATGAACATGGCAGTCTGGGGCAGTTCAATATGGGGAGTGTGTAATGGCTTCTAGAAATTGACCTACAGCTTAACTGAATATACTTGGGTGGTCTGCGTTAACTAAGGAAATTGATCAAATAAACTTTGGAGAAGGTGGTTTGGAAAATAATTTGGAATTTACCCTAAGTCAGCTGCATTTTATTCTTGGAGTTTTTCCAGGTTTTTCATCCTACCTGTATTAGGGGGAAAAAAGGTTGGTTTATGATATTGGAGGCTTAATATCTCCTTAGTCAAAGGACCACAGTGCTTTATAAGCAGTTATCCCTTCCTGGATTTTCTCCACCAATGAGCAGCAATATTTAGCTAGAGCTGTAGACCTTGAACTAGTCACTCATTTCACCCAGCCTCAGTTTTCTCATGTCTATATCTATTATCTATTTATATTTCTAATCATGCAATTATTAAATGAAAAAGTGAATGCAAAAAGAGTTCTATAAACTCCAGAACCACTGCTTTTTATAAACCCTAGAAGAGTAGTTCCCAACCATGGGGAATATTACCTCTCAGGGGACAGTTGGGACATTTGACAATGTCTAGAAGCATTTTTGGTTGTCACAAATTGAGGTGGTGGTGTTGTTGTTACTGGAATCTAGTGGGTAGAGTCCAGGGAAACTGCTAAATATCTTACAATGAACAGGACAGCACCTGCTCTCCCCACCCCTGTACCAAAGAACTGTCCAGCTCATAATGTTGATAGTGCTGAGGCTGAAAAATCTGGCTTTGGAGCATTGCATAGATTTTACAATTAAGCAGTTGTGTGACCTTGAGGGGCACCATATACTTCAGTTTTCTAATATGTAAGATCAGGACACTGCCTGTCACAGATTACAGGATATCATGTCTGCTAAATTAGAGAGTACACACATGTCAAAAATCAAAAGAAAAAAAGTCAAAAAAGGCTGTAAAAATCTAATGGAAAGTGCTGTTGGTTGTAAAGTTAATTGGTACATTACTGGATGGAAATCTACAAACAAGTTTTAAAAGGCTGAAAAATATGAAATTCTAGAAAATTCATCCTAAGGAAAAAAAGATGCGTGAGAAGGTATCTGCAAAGGTACTCCCTGGAGCATTGCTTACAGAGGTGCCGAGTGGGAGATGAGGAGGTGGAATATGATCGTGGTCCCCGTCCGGTTGTGTTTCTCAGGCTGGCTGATCTGGTTCTTGTGAAACCACCCACATCATCTGTGTGTGTAGTGGTCATCCAAACAGGACAAGCTGGGCCGTCCCCTTCTTTTTAGGTTATAAAAGGGGCTCCTCACCATTCTGAGTGCTGCAGTTGCTCTCCAAGGTGAGCTAAGGCCAAGCAGGGCTAAAGCATTTTTCTCCTTCTAGTTCTGGTTTCTTCCCTTCTTCTCTTCTCACATTCCCTCTTCTGAGTCTGTACTCACTCACTCCACTCTCAGGGGCAGAGAAAGCCTGTGAACACCTCAGGCTGAGGAACAACAGGAAAGGACAATTGCTCTAAAAGTAAGACACATGCCTACTGCAGGCCTGACCATCTCCAAACTCACTGTTACTTCTGAATGTTTCCCATACGACAAGTCTAAGCTAATATTTTGGCATGTAGCATAGGCCCAGCTCTAGACAAGAGAACAATAGGCTATTTGTTGCGGAATTACAGAGCATGAGAAATAGTTAAGTACTTTGCTACTGATGTTCTGTTCAATTCACCAAATATTTACATATGTGTGAGAGGGGCTGGGGTAGGTTGGGTGGGCCAGAGGGGACGAAAACAGTCACTGTCCCAAGCGGCTTAGGGCTAGTTGAAGACCTGAGTGGTTACACAGCTGATTGCGTAATAGTCATCCAAAACTCAAGTGCTTTGAGAGTGCAGAGAAGGGAGGACTTCACTGCAATCAAGGTCAAAAAAAAAGACTTCTAAAAGGTGAGATATATATACATATATATATATATATATCTTCTTGTATATATATATATATATATATCTTCACCTCTTACAAATACACAAACACATTTATATGTATTAAGTTTATAGTTGTATATTAAATATTTATAAATTTGTACTTACATTTATATATACCATACCCCCTTTCATTTGAACTGTTGTTGATGGATAAATTCATAAAGACATCAAAAGCTGTGATTAGGATCTCTGGATTTGGTATCAAACAACCAGGGTTTTTAATTTTGCCTCCAGCACTTACCAGTTGTGTGGCTTCAGGCAACAGTTATTTAACTATTATAATTATTTTATAACAATAGCTCTCCAGTCTCCATGTAAAAGATGCTCAATTTTAGGAGCAGATAGTAGCCAAAGAAAGGAGACCCGATATAAAACATACTGCTAGCAGGAAATACACTAAAGTAAGAAAGAAAAATACTCTATTTACATATTTTAAATCATGGAGCATTGTTTATGAAGGTAAAAAATTGAAAATGAGGGAGTGGAATATTATCATATATGTAGTATCTTCTTGTGTAAAACAAGGAAAATAAAAGAATTAGGCCCAAAGTGTTGGTATGAGGATTAAATGAGTTAAATACAAGTGAAGCCCTTGGAGCCGTGCCTGGCCTATGGTAAACTATTATGATTTCTATAATTATTAATTTTAATTATATGCACATAGAAAATTTTAGGAAATCTCTAGTGAGGCTATTTTATTGGGAGTGGAATGGAGAAGATAAGAAATGATATATTTATTCTTATTGATTTTTAAATATTGAATAAATTAAACTATGCTTCCAGGCACATCCACATCATAATTGGTATATATGTGATGTAAACATGCAGAAGAATTGAAGCTCTGAGTGGATGGCTTTTGGATCCAGAATATGAAGGGGTGAACTTTGATTCTGAGTACTACTAATTAGATTATCTTGCTCTATATTCAGCTCTCTGAGCCTTAACTTTCTTATCTGTAAAATGGGCATAATAGCACCTATCTCATAGGATTAAATGCTATAATATAATGGAAGGATCTAGCATGTCTTACACATAGCATATTCTCAACATATATTGGTTTTATATTATCTCACTGTCCCTCTTATACTTTCCTCTGAGTTTTGTTGACTCCTATTCTTTAATCATCAGGCTAAATTCACGCTGACTGCAATGGAGAATAGCACAGAAGTGACAGAGTTCATCCT
>RJWJ010029302.1:0-20761 GCA_004363605.1 Indri indri
TATGTTCTTAAAAGATAATCAAGTGAAATACCATGATTAACAGTCAATCATAGAAATGGTTGACAAAACCTAAATAACAATTAATCCAGATTTTTTATCAACATCTAAATATATACCATGTAAATAAATTTTATAAAGTTGTAGTTTTACATTCATGTTGTGTTTCAGTTAGCAGTTAGTTATTTCCAAATATATCCACTATTGTCTGAGGTCTAAAACTTTAGATAACTATATAGAATTTTATTGGTAGTAGTCCTATAAAGTACACTCATGGAATTTACTTTCCCCCCAATTCCAAAAGGGACATTTTGAACATTTGGTACTAAAAGTCCATGCCATATGAATCAGTGTTTTCACGAACTTCACTGATACTAGATATTTGACCATGGGTATCCTAGAATTTGAATGGGCAACTGATGGCAACTTCTGTTTACTTGTATGAATTCTATTTCTTCTGCAGTGAAATTTCACTTGAACTTTGATAGCTGGGTTTCTTGTTTTGTTAGTAGGAACTTTTTCTGTCCTCTCTGCAACCCATGGTGATATATTTTTCATCTTCGCTATAGGTGTCATAAAAGGAAATGTTTATTGTCTGTTTGCCTAACTATTCCCTTGAAAATGACAATTTCATCCAAACAAGCTGCCTGTTCTCACCGGCCCCTCCCCACTCACAGGGTAGGAGTGAGAGGGTCCTAAGCCATAGCCAGGGGATTTCGGACTCTGCATTCCAACCTCGGCAGCTCTCTGGGCCTCCTGCCCAGGGCATTTGCTGAACTAGGTTTACAGGCCGGGTTCTGGCCATGGTAATCTTACAAACGCTTGCATTTTCTTCTCTGCAACTCAAATGATGCTAACTCAGACATTCTTTGATGTGCAGACAGACTCCTTTGGGCCTCTGTAGCTAAGCTTCCCCCGCCAGAGGGCGGCCTAGCCTGGCTCCCCTGCACGGTCTCAGGGTCCTCATCTAAGTCAGGGCTTTTTACCCTCTGCTTATGCCTAGGAAAGAAACTGAGCCAATTATCTCTCTATAGAAACATCCTTAATGAAATTCCTCAGGCAAATTTAATGTGGCTAAACAAACATAGAAAACAACTCTTAATAGGAAAAAAAGAAAAAAACCCACAGCACGTTGGAATGAGTCCTGGAGGAGGGTGAGATACCCTCCGGCAGAAAGAAGCCACAGTGCTGTGTGTAACTCTCTTGCCTGGCTAACAAGCAGGTGGGTGTGGGACCAGACATGGAAGGAGACCTTACATTCTGGAAATGCCAGAATGCCTGCTTCGGATATGTACCTTGCTTTCTCATTATTGTTAGCTAGCACACAACATTGCAGAAAGCATCATAAAAAATAAACATGCACAGAAAAGGTAGTATTAGAGAGTAGACATTAGCAAAAAGTACAACAAATGAGTGGGCCTATCTGGCAAAGAGGCAGATACTGTAACTTATAACTTTGCTTATTTGCAAAGAGGCAAATATTATAACTTTATATCTGAATGAGAAAATGCACAATTAAGCACTTTGCATGAATTATATACATCTCACAAATATATGGTCCATAAATTGCTCAGAGTACATATTATATTTCAGGCATTATTATGTACTTTGCATTGTGTCTTAGTATCTTAGTTCATTTAATCTTCACTTAATTTTGGAGAAAACTGAAGCTCAGATATTTGATGATTTATTATAGAATATTAAAGCCCCTGGCACGACCATAAAATAGAGAGTGGATTTTGCCCTACCTGTGGTAGCACACGATCACCATGTTACCACAGCAGGAAACATGACGAGACATTTACATTCTGCCACCCCTTGAACAGAATGACATCTATCCGCTCATGGCCTTACAAGGTAAGCTTTCGTTGCTAGATTTACTTTTTATATAGGACACCTAAGTGTCTAATCATAAAGCACTATTGTTTTGGAAAACAGGATACTTTTTCTCATCATGTTAGAATATGTGGTGAAGTTTGAAAAGATATATATGGCTTATTGTTCTTGGTTTTCATATCATGTCTTCATTTGACTCCTCAGAACATATCTAATACTTCATCCTGCACTGGCAGTTAATAATAAGCTATGGTTAATCCAGGAGATAGATATGGTTGTAAATGTTATTTCAATTCAAGGAACTAGAACAAGGCCCCGAGATCTCCATTGCTTTCCTTTCAAATGTCAAATTCACTGACTATCAGGCATTTATTACTTGTCTGGTCAATCTTAGACATGAATGAAAACTTGTTGTTGATATTATGGAGAAAAAAATCCAAACATGCTTCAACTTAGAGGCTGCTTCCCTTGTTCTGAATCAACTGAATTTTTCTCTTACTAAATATATTGTAGTATATCTGTCTACCCCTGGCTAATCTCTTAACTAAAGAAAGCATTTATTTTTTCTTTCTTTCTACTTTAGCATTGGATATGAAGTCATCAAAAATCATTGCATATGACTAAATTCAAATATTAGCACATTATTCTTGGCCTGATAACAAGGTAACTGTCAGACATAAATGCAAACTAATAGTTTAGTTACATGACAAATCCATTAAAAGGGGAAAGGTAGTCAATTTATATATGCTTTCTAAAAAGTATGTCATTGCAACCTTGATGTATTCACTTTCAAAAGACTTTCAACTGTATGCAGAGTATATTGTGAAATCAATGATTTAAATAACTTGATAAGAGCTGGAGAATATTCATGCACATATTCTGAATAGCTTCCTCTGCCTAAGTTAAAATTTATATCCCATTTGGGAAGAGTCTTTGGATGACATGAACTAGAATCTTATTTATAAATGTGAATATAATTTCTATATTTTATTCATGATAATGAAGAAACTGTTGAAATCTAGAGGTAGTCAGCAAATTTTATGTTCTATGTTCATCTGTTATTCCAAATATTTCCTTGCTTTTTAAACATATAAGTATTAAAAGAAGCCAGGTTGACTGATTTCCTCTGTTGGTGGTGACATTGATTAGTTCCAGGAGCCAAAAAAAGAAATAACTAAACTAGTATTTGTAAACTGAAGCAAAATTTTATTCAAGGATTAGATTCTAAAATCAATGCATATACTCAAATTTGAGAATAGTTGCAATTATTACAGGATAATACTAACATTAAAAAGACCAATATCAATGTTGGCAAGGATGTAAAGAAACTGAAACTCACACTTTGCTTGGGGGAACCAATTGCTAGTCACTTTTAAAATCTATTTGGGTTACCTACTAAAGGTAAACATATACTTATATATGTTAAGTCTTCATGGCTCTGAAATTTGTGAGTGTATTTTCATAAAAACACCTGCATAAGAATGCTCATATCTGTTTTGTTTATAATAGTCCCAAATTGGATACTATTCAAGTATCTATCAACTGTAGAATGTATAAATAAATTATAGCATATTCATAAAGCAGAATACTATTAGCAATAAAAAAGAATAGCCTTCTACTACACAAAACAACATGGATAAGTTTCATAAACATAATGCTGAGCAAAAGAAGCCAGACAGCAAAGAATATATACTAGGTTTTCTGTTTTCACTTAGTATATAGAAAGTGAGAAAATGGGTAGCTCCCCATCAAACAATGACAAAAATGTAGGTATAGTACAAAATAATAACTTTGACTGAACCCATCAGAGAACTAGGTTCACAGAGCTGCCCAAGTAGCCTGAATTCTGAAGAAGGACAAGCACCTTCAAGGAGAGATGATGCATGCTGACAGACACCTGTGGCAGAACACAGAGAAGGAGGCACCAGCTGTTCCACAAGTGGGTAAAAAGAATTAGCTAAAAAAAAAAAAAAAAAATGTGCTAAAGGCCAAGTATGGGCTACTGTGACAATATAGATCCATCCCCTGGGAACCCATGGAGAAACAAAACTTCCCTGGACTTCTCAGGGGTCTTGTAAAAAGCTCTCTCCTCCTGAGATAGGGAAATAAATGCATATAACACAAAAATGGAAAATATTTGCTTTCAATACTCCTAGGAACATTTTATTCTTCGCATACCATTGGAATTAAATCAGTAGCCATTTGTCTAGTTTATTGCTCTGATCCAAAAGGACAGTAAAACTTCTCTTATTTTTTTTTCAAAGACAGACAAATTGTTACAGCCTGAACTAGTTCCCTAGGTTAAGCCCTAAAGTGCCAGGGAGCTTAGAAAGCTCTCGCTCTCTATGTATTTACATTTCAAACACTGTATACCCAGCCTTTAGAGACATCTCCAGGCTGTAAAAGCCACAGGTTCCAGGGGTTTAATTGGCCCATGGAAAGATGTATTTACATTGCAAAAGATAAGGGTGAGCATGCAGGATGATTTCCACTTAATTTTGAAGGAAGAAAATCTTTTGTACTGTTGTATTCTCTCCTTTTTAGAGGGGAAGAAAGCAGCTGCCTCTTACTCACGTAAGTGAAGACAGTGCATTAGTGCATTGTTCTCCAACCCTGGCTTATGGTGTGCTTGGCTAGTCACGTAGGAGAGTTTTCCATCTGGCTTTCATTTCATTGCGCAAGGGGTAATGCATGTGAAAAGAAAGACTATCACATTTATTATTTACTAAAAGATACTAACAAGAAATCTGTCCTAGATCCAGGACACTTTTTTTTCACATTCAGAATAATACGAATAAGATGAAAATCAGAAACTCAGTACAGCCCCACACAAAAGGAGACTTCACACTCACCCATGGGCTCTTTTCCATGAAGTCTGTGGGGTGCTGAGAAGAAAGCTGTGTGGCAGTGTAGAAGACCAGAGAGAACTTCCATGCATGAGGCTGGTGTACAGGAGATGAATGAAAGCTGCTGGCTGAAAGGCACAAAAACTTCAGCCACCTTCCCAGACCCATGTCTCATACAAAGCAAAAGCCTTAAAATGCCAGCAGACTGACAGCCAGCCCTTTCGCCCTCAGAGTACTGGAGAAGATCAATCATGGCTGGTATAGAAGCAAAACAAAACAAAACAAAACAAAACAGGATATAGTCTTGGACCCAATGTCTTATATCAGCACTGTCTGAAATCTTCTACTACTATAGGAGATGGAAGAAACCCTCTCCTGCACAAGGTCTGTCACAGGTAAAGGGCAGCACTTGGCTAGCACAAGGAGCAGGGCAGGGACAATGAATCAACTGCATTCCCAAAGCCTGCCTAGGACCGTGGATTGAATAAAACAATAAACAACCACATGTGCCACCTACCACCAGCCTAGTGATCATCAATAACAAGCAATGAAGGTCTATTGTTTTCAGTGGGGCAAGGGCATAGAGGGAGCATGCAGACAGAAGTGAAAGCTGACTATAGTACACTGAGAAAGATATTCCAGCGTCCAGCCTCCAACCTAAGCTCAAGGTGATGGCAGCCAATTGCTAGTGGAAAGTATGCATAGCAAAAATAAAACACCATGCCAGTTAAGCTTCAGACTAGATTCACTCCAACTACTGCAGTCAATGTTTGAGATAAGAATAGGTATGCCTATTTTTTGGTGTTAATATGATCTACTTCAGTTTCTACTATACTACAGATGATATTCAGGATTTAATAAAAAATTAAACATATACACAAATTAGGTTTAAAAATGTCAAGATCAAAAACAATAAATATAATAAGATACAGAGATGACCCAGGCTCTGAAACTATTAGAAAAAGTCTTTAAAAAATAATGATCAGTATGTTAAAGGGGACAACATTCATGAACAGATGGGAAAATGTTAGAAGAGAGATGGAAATTATAAGACATTGTCAAGTGAAAATGCTAAAATTTTACCAAAGTATGAGAAATAAATAATCATTTCTTTGGGCTCATAAATAGACTGAAGACAGTTATGAAAATAATGGATGAATCTGAAGACATATTACTAAAAATTACCAAAGCTGAAAGGAAAAAACAAAACAAAACAAAAAAGGTTTAAAACATAACCAAGAATAACAGAACATACATAAGTTGTGGGATAATAATCAAACAATCTAACGCATGTGTAATTGGAGATCCAGGAAAAAAAAAGAGGGAAGGTGGCAGAGGAAATATTTGAAGAGATAATGGCTAAGAATTTTTCAAACATGAATAAAAGTCACCAAACTTAGGAAACACAGGTTATTCCAAAATGGATAGATGAAACAACAACAAGATTCTGGACTTATATTCAAACTGCTGAAAATCAACTACAAAGGGACAATCTTGAAGGCTACCATAGAAAAATGATACATTTCATATAGAAAAAGAAAAATAAGAACTGTAGAAGATTTCTCATTAAATTTAAGCAAGCCCGAAAACAATGGAGTGACATGTAAGTGACACTTTAAGATGCCAAAAGGAAAACGAAAGTCTGTCAATGAGAATTCTATACCCAGTGAAAATGCCTTTAAAAAATGAAGACAAAAGAAAAACACACATACCAATGACACAGAGTGGAGAGTAAAAATTAGTAGAAAGTAAAAATAGAGTTCAAGTGTTTTTACAACATATTGGCTAAAGAAATTTAATGGAGGAAAGATAATTTTTCAAAAAGCTGATGCTAAAAATTTGGGCATCTATAAGTAAAATAAACAAAACTCAAACTATACTTTGAACCATGTTCAAAATTAACATAAAATACATTTTGAATTTAAAGCTAGGGCTAAACTAAACTAAAACCAGGAAATTTCCAGAAGAAAACATTGAAGAAAATAGTAAGACCTTGGGATAACCAAAGATTTCTTAGCACCCAAAAACACAATATAAAATTTAAGAAGTATATGTTAGACTTGATCGAATTTTAAATGTCTGCTTTTTGAAAGACATTGTTGAGAAAAACCAAAAGGTTGTATTCAGAATATACAAAGAACTATCACAATTTGTCATGGACTGAATGTCTGTGTACCCCTAAAATTCATTTGGTGACATCGTAAGCACAATGTGATGGTGTGAGAAGGTGGGGCCTTTGGGAGGTAAACAGGTCATGAGCACAGAGTCCTCGTGAGTAAGATCAGTGCCTTCTTAAGAAAGAACAACATGACACCTTCTCTCTCTTTTTCTCTCTCCCCTCCCACCTATAAGGATAGAAAAAGTACCATCTACAAACCAGGAAGTGAGTCCTCACCATACATTGGATCCATTGGATCTGGTTACACCTTGAAACTGAAATTCTTAAGCCACCACAACTGTGGGAAGTAAGTGTTTTGATGCTTAAGCCAACACATCTGTTGTATTTATTATACCATCCTGAACTGATAATACACAACTCAATAATAATAAGACAAACAACTCCATAAAAATGAACAAAGTATTTGAACAGACACTTCATTAAAGAACACATGAAGATAAAAATTAAGGATGTAAAATGACTTGACATCATAAGTCATTAGAGAAAACACAATTATAACCACAATTTTATACCATTACATACATACTGGTGAGAATGTAGAGCAAAACTTGAAGTCTCAAGGATTGTTGGTGCAAAATGTAAAAGGCCCCATTGCTTTGGAAAACAGTCTCATGTAGTTAAACAGCTATTTACCACATGACCTCACAAGCTCTCTTCTAGGTTTTTACTCAACAGAAATGAAAATATACAACAATTGAAAATTCCCTCAGACACTTTATAATCACCTAAAAACTAGAAATATTTCAAATGTACTGATGCAACCAACAACCAGGATGAACCACACATGATTTATGCCGGTGAAATGAGCCAGACTCAAAGGCTATAATTGTATGACTCCATTTATGTAACAGTCTGGGCAGGCAAACAGATGCAGCCCATGTGTCAAGGACTCGAGTTTCAGGGAAGGGGCACTGTCTGTACAGGCACGTGAGCGAAGTATGGTCGGTGAGATGTTTCATATCTTATTTGTGGTGCTGCTTACACAACTGTGTGCATTAATCAAAATTCACAGATCACCTGAAAATGGTGATCTACTACATGTAAATTGTACCTCAGTGAAGCTTTTTATTAAAAGTATGTATTTTATGATTGAATCTACATGAAGTTCAAGAACAGATAAAACTTTCACTATGTGAGAGAAACAAGAATATCTGTAATCTCAGGGTGTAGAGGATATTTATCCTCTCTCATGAGTGAATTCTGTGATACCAGAAATGCTCTATACCTTCCTTCATATGATGGTACATAAGTGTCTACATGTGCAAAAATACATGGATCTATACACTGAAGATGTGTGTATATATATAGAATATATGTGTACATGTATATGTATGTGTGTATATGTGTATATATGTTATACTTGAGTTTAAAAGCTCTGTAGAAAATACACTTGACCTTCTGTATCCATGGGTTCTGAATCCATGGATTCAACCAACTGTAGATTGAAAATATTGAGGAAAAAAAAGATGGTTGCGTCCATACTGAACAGGTATAGATTTTCTTCCCTTGTCATTATTCCCTAAATAATACATTGTAACAACTATTTACATAGAATGTGCATTGTATTAGATATTATAAGTAATCTAGAGATGATTTAAAACATAGGGAAGGATGTGTGCAGGTCATATGCAAATACTTCACCATTTTATATGAGAAACTTGAACACCTTTGGATTTTGGTATCTACAGGGGGTCCTGGAACCAATCTCCCACGGATTCCAAGAGATTTTATTTTTAATGCCAAAGTCTAAGAACTACTGGAAGAGACAAATACAATGGCTACAGTGCAAACGACTGGCTCACAGCATTCTGTCTTTAAGATAACTACCAAATCCCTGGAGCAAATGTCGAACACTTACTTTCGAAGAATTTATATTTGTTGTAGTTTTATTATACTCTGTGTTAATATTCACTATTTATAACCTTAAAATATTAGTAGTAATAGCTTTGCTTTTTTTTGTGTGGATTAAGTAAGTTTGTAATGTCCCCACTGGCAATACTCCCAGGGACAAAGGGTTTTTTGTATATACATAGGCATGATTATGGAAGGTATGGTGATGTGAATTAAATTCTTATTTATAAGCCTTAACATTCCTAACAACTCACTGTACTACATACAGTTTATTCTTGCTCATTAAGAGGTAAATGGAGTGGGCAAATTTTAAAGATTATCTATTTTATTTAAGGAAGCAAAACTAAGAGTTGCAGGCATCTTTTCTGTAAGACAATTAATACACATTGCAGAAATAGAACACATGATGCTTACAAAATCCCTACGAGAAATATCTTTCCACAAACAAGGGTGCTTGCTTACTGTTTAGTGTTGCCATTAGAGCACAGAGACCTAATAAGTGACCTTATCAAACACTGATAAAATAATTAAAACTGTGTACATCCTGTGGCCCATTTTCTCTTCTTTGGGGGACACAATAAAAAAAATCCTGAATAACCAACTTTTCACTGTTAAGGAAATAGCCATGTTTTACTTAAAGAGTTGATTGGACTTGTGTGCAAACACTAGATTCAGGGGAAAAAAGTCATACTGCAAACAAATTACTGGAGTTAAGTAATATCTGAAATTCATTCAATCATTCGGTTATTCATCAAACATTTATCGAGTGCTTACTATGTTGCAAACACTGCACCACGTTCTAAGAATACAGCAGAAGGCAGAATACATCATCTTCATGGGGCCTGTACTCTAGTGCATTGCCTTAGTATTCTAAATAAATAAATAATGTCATTTTAGGTAGTGTTGACTACTATGATGAAAACAAAGAAAGGTAAGGGTATAGGGAGTAATGAAGACAACTCACTGAGGAGACACTTGAGGAGAGTGATGAGTGATGAGAAGAAACACAGATTATCCCACTGATTTATCACATGGAAGTTGACTGGCTGCATTCAACTAAGCATCACAAGCTTAAGACATCCAAAGACAAAGTCTTCAACCTCAGTCCCCACATGCCTGCTGACACTTCCTCTCAGTTTATCTCTGCAAGCTATTATTAATATCATTGAACTATTAATCTGACAACTACTAGGTGAAATATCCTAACTACTAGGATAATTTAAATATACAATAAAATGCCAAATGCACTGATAATTATTTAGGAAGGCCAAATATTAATTTTCTCTAATACTCTTTGCACATCATTATTTCATACTTGCTGAGGGCAAAGTAACAAAGTAGGAGACATGTTAGGAGTAACTTTAGAATTATAATTACTATGTTCTCTTTTAAGCCCTTAGAATTTACATGACCCATTGCTCTCTAAAAATACCAAATGCTCAAAATCTAGCTGTGGAAATTTAAATGGCATTGTGAAATGCACGACCTTTTCGAAAGCATCCTAGATTTGCTCTAGATCTAATTTTAATGTATGCAACTTTGCAATAGCTAATCAATCTAATAAAATAACCACCACTTGGATAAAATGTGTTAACAGAAACACACATTGGTTAGTTTAATAATTACTATACTAGAATTGAAGCATCAGTAAAAAAAAAAAGAATAAAAGGTCATGCTCACTTTAAGAATTGTGGTTTAATTATGTTATCATTTTCTTTTCAGAAACCTTATTATGCATATATGATGTGTTTACTTCAGACTTAAACATGCATTTGCCTTAAAATTGGAATACATTTTTCAGCCTATTATTCTAAGGCTGTTTTTTTTTTTCCCCTAAAGTATGTATCAGCCAAATGCAAGAGTATTAGCTCTTTGGCCCGTATTCTAGAATTCCAATAAATAATTGCATCCCTATTTATTTATTTGAGGATTTAACTGGCTAAGAACTGACACACACACACACACACACACACACACACACACACACACACACACACAGCTGAACCTTAAGTCAGTCATATGGAGGAACGTATCTATAAATATACCAAAGGACATTTTGGTGTTTTACAATCTGTTATAATCAAAACACATAAAATGTTAACATTATTGCTGTTGCATATTTTGTTGGGCTGCCTTAATCAAGGATTCCAAAGTTGGCTCAAGTTATAAGTAACAGTCATACTCTAGAAGATCAAAATCAAACTAAAGATACTAAAACCCAGTCTCCGGAGGATAGTCTGAGTCAAGCACAAGTGATGTTTCATGTAGTTTTTGCTGCAGATGTTTAACAATGCATTACTTTCTACCTGGCGTGACTTTGTCCTGTGTTAGGCTGCCAACGAATGTAATTACCCTATAAAATAACTCTTCTTACACAGTGGCTCTAAGTTGCCAACATGCTTCCACACGTGGGCAGCCTCCTCCTGGATGTTACTGAATTGAATCTACTGAGTGAGCCGGCATATTCTACATAGAGAGAAATATTTATGAGTCAATGTTCAGTTTCATTTTCTCTTATTTGGAGAGTTAGTGTTGAATTCATACCTAAACACTCTCCTCATATACTTCAGGCATGTCCACATTCTTGAGGGTGTCTAAAATTTAGGCAATCATTTGCATCACATAAATTATTGTAATTGTAATTCTGTCAAAAACAGTTCAGATCACTTGGAAGCCTGAAAAAAGGAAGGCAGGGCAATAGAGAAAATAAAGGGAAGTGGTTTTATACAGTTTTTCACGGTCCTCAAGTTACTCACAATAGAGAATTCAAAGCTTGAAAAAATTGCTTCCACTCTTTCTGGGATCCATGTATCTTAGAGAAGTGTTAAAAAATATTAGGAGGGAAAATAAGCATAAGGCTGTTTTCCATTTAGGGCTGGGTCTTACTGATCCAAGCAAAGATTCAAGAGAAGGAGATTATAAATGGAACAATCTTATAAGACCTGGAAAATAGTTGTTTTGAAATTAGAAAATTGTAAGTATTATACAGAACAATTAAGAATGTTTTAGGAACTTCAGGCAGTTTTGAAATCAAGGGCAGAAAATATATTTTCAACTGTTACATGGAAAATACAGGTCTTGCCAATATTTGGCTTAATTATAAAATTCACAATGTTTCCACAAAATCTGGTCAAGGTCATGGCGGTCATGTCCCAAGTTCTGAAGATAACTCTGAGATTAAGATGATGCAAATTTATCTTAGGAAAATTCTACAGTAATATGAAGTAAAATCACAACAAAAGAAATGAATGTGATGTTCACATATATGTCTTAAATACTAGATTGAATTAAGTCCACATGTATTATTAACAGAAAGGGGAGTGAGAATAGAAACTACAGAAGAGTTGGAACAACCTTGGAATTTATGTTGGGTTTAAAGAGGTTTATTTTCCATATTATTTATCCTTTTTTTAATTCCTAGATGCAGATACTGTCATATTCAGCAGGAAATAACTATAACAGAGGCATCTCTGAGTAGACACGTTTGTGTGCTCTGACACTAAAGGCACTGATTAAATGGTTTCAGAGGGAAGAAATACTTAGAGACCAGGAAAATATTTATGTCTTAGTGGTGATACATTAGTATATTTTATTTCAATGTGGTCTGTACATTATTTCTTGTATTAATATGCTGTCAAAAGCCACCAATAAATTGATACAGTCCGGTTTAGTTTTACTAAATGATGTAGCACAGCATCATCTACTTTTAAGTACATGGTAACAATCTATTTCTCAAACTCATCTTCTATGGTCAATGGAGTTAAATGGCCATGCGAGACTTTAAACTAAGTTAATAGGGCTAATATTTTACTGGGGACATAAGTCTCAGATATGTCCCTTACATTTGATCATTTCTTCCTTTAAGACTGACAGCTCATTAAGCTAAACCATACTTGCATTTTTATTCCTTTTTTTCTCCATTTCATTTTGCCCATGAATACCGTGTTGGTGCCTGAGACAGAGAGATCAAATTTTCTTTTGTCAGTTTGCCCCTATCCCAGCTCTTCCTGGACAGATTAGAGATTGTGTGTGTAGTAGTGAAGAGCCCTGTCATAAGAGTCTAGTAACCTGGCTACAAACTCTGTATTCAGAGAGCACCTGTGTGAGTTTGAAAGTAAAACGAGCCCTATTAGATATTAAAACACACTATAAAATTCTATAAGACATCGTAGTACAGGCTTATAAATAGAAAGGGTCACTTGAAGAAAATAAAATAATCCCCAATGAAAATATGGCATATAATATAGACAGCATCTCAAATTTGTGGTCAAAAGAAATACTTTCTAATATAGTTATATTAAAAAAACATAAAATGTATCTAATTCTTTGCCCCATACCCCAAAATATGTTCCAAATGACTACGAGATCTAAGCATTAAAAATAGAACCATATAAGTATGTGCTGGATTGTGCTTTCAGCTCAATTAAGACTGCGGCTATGTTTTTTCCAGAGGATACCCTCCTAGAATTGATTGGTGTTGGCCAACGGTCACTGTGGTTGTGTACAGAAAAGATGTGGCCAGTGGGTCATCAGTTTTCCTTGCTCCCCTCTTCTCCACCTGCCAATCCTGCTGAACAAAGCGGTCCCATAGCCACCACCAGGTACTGGCTTGTGGAACCCATGAGCAGAGGCTGCAAAGAGATGTAGACATCTCCACGAGCTGCCCCTCTGTTGTCCCACTTCTGTGACTACACATGCTTGACCTCTTGCATTACTAGCTTGAAAACCTGCCTTGTCCACCTATGTGAGTATTTCATGTGAATTCGCCAGCGACTGTCAGATTCCTGCTTTCAGATCTTCAGTTCCTCAGCTTCATTAATCATTTTGCAAGGTTAGTTCTTTTAATATATACCTTATCTCTGTAATGCGCACAGGGGTCTTGCTTCCATGACTGATAAAGAAGTTAATAATTACAAATCAGGTGATGTCATAACAAAAGTATAAAACAGATGGCATTGATTTGGGGATGAGAAAGTTAGATGAGGCAGGGAAAGAGGCTGGGAAACTGTTAGTGAAGTAAAAATATGATATCCTAATCATTCAAGGATAGTGGGAAAAAACACAATAACTAAACTATCATAGCACTTTGGAAAAAATAGTGGCCTGTGCTTGTTGTTGCGGAACAATTGCAACTATCAAGTACAGTAACTGGGAAGATAGAAAATTGACCAATAAACTTAGCCATCTTGGAAAGATGATTTCTGGGCAGAATATCTGAAGTGTCAATTGATCTATTTTAGCTGTCTATAAAAGAGATGAGCTAAGGAATGTACTATTCAATTTGAAAGTGAATTTAGTGGAAATAGAGAAGCAATAAATTTGACAAATGAATCTGCTTGCTATCTCCAGCCTCTTTAGTCAGTAAAAATCTCCCCAAATAAAAAGTAAAGCAAGGTCTAGGGAGCAGAATACATACATATGTTTGCAAAAAATTTTTAATTTCAGAATATTATGGGGGTACACGCATTTTGGTTACATAATTTGCTTTTGTACAGTTTGAGTTAAAGTTATAAGAGTGTCCTTCACCCAGATAGTGTGCGTTGTACCAGTTAGGTACATCCCATCCCCTCCTCCTCGTCACACTTGCTTGATTTCCATTGAGTTTTACTTCCATATGGACATATAGTGTTGATGGATTAGTTTCAATTTGGTATTGAGTACATGTGGTGTTTGTCTTTCCATTCCTGCAATACTTCACTTAGAGGAATGCTCTCCACTTCCATCCAGGTTGTTACAAAAGATACTAAATGATCATTTTTTTTTTATGGCTGAGTAGAACTCCATGATATACATATACCACATTTTATTAATCCACTCATGTATTGATGGGCACTTGGGTTGTTTCCATATCTTTGCAATTGTGAATTGTGCTGCTATAAACATTCTAGTGCAGGTGTCTTTTTAATAAAATGTCTTTTATTCCTTTGGGTGAATAACTAGGAATGGGATTCCTGGATCAAATGGTAGATCTACTTTTAGTTCTTTGAGGTATCTCCATACTACTTTCCATAGAGTTTGTACTAGTTTGCAGTCCCACCAGCAGTGCATAAATGTTCCTTTCTCTCCACATCCATGTCAGCATCTGTTGTTTTGGAATGTTTTATATAAGAGCCATTCTCACTGCAGTTAGGTGGTACCTCATTGTGGTTTTGATTTGCATTTTTCTGATGATTAAGAGATGTTGATGTTGTTTTCTGATGATTAGAGATTTTTCATGTGTTTCTTGGCCATTAGTCTATCTTTGTTTGAAAAGCTTCTGTTCTGTTTGTCTACTTTTTTATAAGGTTGTTTGAGTTTTTCTGCTGATTTGCTTGAGTTCTTTGTAGATTCTGGTTTTTAGCCCTTTACTGGATGTGTAGCATGCAAATATTTTCTCCCATTCTGGAGGTTGTCTATTTTCTCTGTTGATAGTTTTGTTGGCTGTGCAGGAGTTTTTTAATTTGATCAGGTCTCATTTATTTATTTTTGTTGTTGTTGTGATTGCTTTTGGGGTCCTCTTCATAAATTCTTTGGCTAGGCCAATATCTATAAGAGTTTTTCTAAACTCTTCTTCTAGAATTCTTATAGTTTCATGCCTTAGGTGTAAGTCTGTCATCCACCATGAGTTGATTTTTGTGAGAGGTGAGAGGTGGGGATCCTGTTTCAGTCTTCTACATGTGGCTATCCAATTTTCCCAGCACCATTTATTGAATAAGGATTCTTTCCCCCAGGGTATGTTTTTATCTGCTTTGTCAAAGATCAGATGGCTATATGAGGATGGTTTTACATCTGGGTTCTCAGTTCTATTCCATTGGTCTATGTCTCTATTCTTGTGCCAGTAACATGCTGGTTACTATAGCCTTGTAGTATAGCTTGAAGTCTAGTAAAGTGATCCCTCCCAATTTGTTCTTATTACATAAGGTTGTATTGGCTATTCGGGGTCTTTTCTGGTTCCATATAAAGCATAGAATTATTTTTTCTAGATCTATAAAAAGTGCCATTGATATCTTAAAGGGTATTGCACCAAATCTATAAGTCACTTTGGGTAGTATAGACATTTTAATGATGTTGATTCTGCCAATCAATGAGCATGATATACTTTTCATCTGTTTATATCCTCTGCAGTTTCTTTCTTCAGCATTTTGTAGTTCTCCCTATAGAAGTCTTTCACCTCCTTAGTTAAACATATTCCTGGGTATTTTATTTTCTTTGTTGCTATTGTTAAAGGTACTGCATCTTTGATTTGATTCTCAGCTTAGCTGTTATTGGCGTATATGAAAGCTACTGATTTGCGTTTGTTGACTTTGTAAACTGAGACTCTGCTGAATTTATTTATCAATTCCAGGAATCTCTTGGTTGAATCTTCGGGGTTTTCTAGGGTATAAGATCATATTGTCAGCAAAGAGCAATAGTTTGACCTCTTCTTTCCCCATTTGGATGCTCTTTATTTCCTTCTTTTGTCTGATTGCTCTGGCTAAGGACTTCTACTAGATTTAAGTTGGTGCCTAACACACCCTTTAAACTAGAAAAAAGGGCTTCTCAGAATTTTAAGCGTGTGTTGTCTCACTGAAGATTGATATATCCTTTTTGTGAGAGCCTTGTCTTTAAATGAATCATTGATTTTAACTTTAAGGTCATAAAGTGCACCTGAATCAGATTCATAGAAAGCTGATAAACTTTTTAAGGCAGTTGTACTATGCAAAGTACCACAGACTTGGCCTACAAGAGATTAAAATTCTTTAAAAAGAAGAGTCTCCAACTTTTTTTATAAGCAGAAGTCAGACTGAGAATGCTACTCAGCTTTTTGTTGTTGTTGTTACCTATTTCTATGTAATTAATTACTCAAACTTAATTTAATTTACTCATGATTTTGTGAGTCAAGAATTAAGACTGGGCTTAGCTGGGTGTTTCATCTGCTCTACTGTGTGCTGACTGGGGTCATTCACTTGTGTGTATTCCTCTGGTAGCTGCATTGGCCTGGAAGGCTCAGGAAAGCTTCACTAACATGTCTGGCATTCTCTGCTCCTACATATGTCCTCTGTCTCCATATGGTTTGCTTGAAAGTTTTCACAAGTTGTCTCAGAATAGCTGGACTTCTCACATAGCAGCCAGTTTTGGAGAGGGATTGTTCCAAGCAGGGAAAAAGCAGAAGCTATATATTCCTTATGGCCTAGGCCTGATGGTTACGCAACATCTCTTCTGACATACGCTATAAATCTAATCTAGTCCCAAGAGCCAGCTCAAATTCCAGAAGAAAGCAAATAGGTGTCACCTCTGGATGGGAGGGGTGACAATGAATTTCTGCCATTTTTACTTTATCCCGGTTGCCAAAATGGTCCATGCCTTAAATGTAAGGATATCTCAAGGGCAGGTAACAGAATGCAGAAGGCTGGATCACAAGCAACTGTGAGCACTTAAGTCGAGAGGTACTCCCTGGGAACAGAGTGGTGCCATGCACTGGAGAATAATCTGAAGGGCATGAGGAGGCCAACGAACTGGGCAGCCATTTCCAGGGATTAGATCTGGTCTATAGTCATGTTTATGGAATAGTTCCTCTTGGCAACACAGAGAAACCTGGCAGTATTTTTCCAGGAAGACTTGGAGTTGCTATAGCCAGTGACTGTGTGACTCCCTTTCCACGTCTATCTGTAGAGGAGTGACGAGCCTGTGCCAACATGTTGGGCATGTTGGGGACAGGTTACTTACCCAGCATCCATGTCAACAGTATCCTCATATGCATCCAAATTCCAACTCCGCTGTCATATTTGATTACGTTGGAGGGTCCTGTCCTGAGTTACTTTGCTTATGGGAGAGATAAGAATTCATGTGGCCAAAAACTGAACTGTGGTAGATTATAAAAATGACTACAAATTCTTCCTTCCCAGAAAGAAGTAACAATGGATCTGAGTTGGCCATATCACTTGTTATGGCCAATGGTACATCACAAATAGGACACAAGCAGAGGTGTGTAGTGTGTGCATATTAGGATTTGCCAAACTGATGCCCTTAGAAAGTCTTGGGCCACTACAATGTGAAAAACCCAGGCCAACCTGAATGATAAAGCACATGCAGCCCATCAACCCAGTGGCTAGCCAGAAACTTGCAGGCCATATGAGTTTAGGTCATCAGGTACTGATCTCAACTGACAATATTTGAGGCTCAACAATAAAAATAAAATTTCTTGTATATATCATAATTCATTTGTCACTTTCCTTTTCTAAATAAATAATATACATTTCACTCCTATTTAACTATAAATAATTCTATAATTCTATTATAAAATTCTGTGCATTACTGAAAATTATGTTTACTATGATACAAAATTGGATAGCTTACTTATACTCATACCCTTATATCTACCTATTAGTTATCCTTCCCTATGTTAAAAAATTAAATGTATATGAAGATAGACTATTTTTAAATGCACTATAATTGATTCAGAAGCTTATTTCTACATTTTGTCATTATTCTCGAAATCAAATTATTCTAACAATAACCTCACTAATATCTTGAAATTCTAAACTATTTGCCTTGGCTTATTATTAACAAGAAAGATCAAAACCATATTGTTTATTTTTTGTGGAGTTTTGTTACCTACGTGACTCTTCCCATAAAAAAATCTTAATATCAATATACAGAATAATATTACTTTCATTTGAAAATTACTTCCATGAAAGAGCAAGGGGATTTTTTTAGAAATAAAAAAAAAGTCTTCATGTTTATAACTATTCCTTATTCTATTGTTCTTTAAATGAGATAAGGAACCTAAAGGAATAGAATGCATAAAATTTATTCCAGCTTTATGTTCTAGTATTTTAAGATATTAACTTTATAGCATCAGTTTCTAGTGATGTGTCATTTACAATGTTTTATAACTTATGTTCCACTAGAAAATAATTAATATATGGAAATACTATTTTAACCCAATTCACAATATGGTCCTTATATCTTAGATCCCTATATAAATTTGTTTTAAAAAGCGTTTACCTCAAGATAGTCTTTATATTTTTGAAAATATGGCATACAATTACTATTGTTTCATAACAAATTACTCAAAACCTAGTAGCATAAAACAGCTACAATTTGAACATCGCTAATCAAAAAATCCATAATTCAAAATGCTCCAAAAACTAAAACTTTCTGAAATCCCATGTGACACAAGAGGAAAATTCCACACTTGATCTCGTGTGATGGGTCACAGTCAAAACACAGGTGCACAACTATGAAGATGATCTTGTTAACACCACAGGCAAAGTGCCTACACATGACATGGTGAAAATGTGTGATGGGCTTATTGAAGCACTAGAGCAGCATGCGTTCATAACAGAACAGGAAAACTTGTCCGTTCATAAAATCAGAGAGACGTCTAAGACAAAAACTGTTGTCAACGAGGCAGATCATACTTTACAGATTTAGAAAAAATAATTCTATGCTTTGTATGGAACCAGAGAAGACCTCATATAGCCAAAGAAATCTTAAGCAAAAAGAACAAACTGGGAGGTATCAGTCTACCAGACTTCAAGCTGTACAAGGCTATAGTAACTAAAATAGCATGGTACTGGCACAATAACAGAGACATAGACCTTTGGAACAGGACTGAGAATCCAGAGGTGAAACCATCCACATATTGTCATCTCATCTTTGACAAAGCACACAAAAATATGCACTGGAGAAAAGAATCACTTTTCAATAAATGGTGCTGGGAAAACTGGATAGCTACATGCAGAAGATTGAAACTGGATATCCACCTCTCACCTCTCACAAAAATCAATTCTAGATGGATAACAGACTTAAACCTAAGGCATGAAACCTTAAGAATCCTAGAAGAAAATGTAGGGAAGACCCTTTCAGACATTGGCCTAGGCAAAGAATTTATGAAGAAGACCCCCAAAGGAATCACAGCAGCCACAAAAATAAATAAATGGGACCTCATCAAATTAAAAAGCTTCTGTACAGCCAAGGAAACTATCATTAGAGCAAACAGACAACCTACAGAATGGGAGAAAATATTTTCCCTCTACACATCCGATAAAGGGCTGATAACAAGAGTCTATCTAGAACTCAAAAAAATCAACAAGAAAAAATAAAACAACCCCATCAATAAATGGGCAAAGGACATGAACAGAAACTTTTCAAAAGAAGACAGAATAATGGCCAGCAAACATACAAAAAAAGCTCAACATCTCTAATCATTAGGGACTCTGGAGGAAACATTTTAAAAAGCCACCCAGAAGACTGTCTCCTTATCCCAGGAAACCTACTTCCTAGTCCTTCAACTACCTCTGATGCTGCTTCTCACCTAAAAAATTAAAATACAGCATATCACAAGCTATTAATCAAAACACAGCATCGTGAGTGGAGACAAAGTCTGCCGTTATTTGTTGTCGCTATGTAACAGCTGATGCAGGTGTTCTTGTGATGCTCTGTGCTGCGCAGTTACCATGAATGCATTGTTTTTTCACCGTATTAATGGGATATCATATTTTTACTGTTAAGTACTTACGTGTGAATAAGTGTAAGAAAATGATTGCTTATCAGTAGGATATAAATTCAGAGTCGGGAATGATAGTGATGCCAAACCACAGATTGTCCACATGGGTGGCTGAGATAGTGACGCCTTTGTTTCTGATGGTTCAGTGGACCCAAATTTTGTTTTATGCACAAAATGATTAAAAATATTGTATACAATTACCTTTAGTCTATGTGCATAAAATGTATATGAAACAAAAATAACTTTTGTATTTATATTTGGGTCCCATCCACAAGATATCTCATTTTGTATATGCAAATATTTCAATATAAGAAAAAAATTTGAAATTTGAAACACTTATGGTCCCAACGATTTCAGATCAGGAATACTCAACCTATATTTTGATTCTCTTTGGATGCTATGGGTCAGAAAGTTTTCTGGGTGAAGTGGGGTGGGGCTTGTCTCTTTTCACAGTATCTGGGGTCTCAGCTAGAATATGAGATGCTGAACACTGGAATGACTCTGAGGCTGGTGGCTCCCTGTTGACTGAGAACGTTATAGGGGCTGTTGGTCAAACCCTTAGAAGAGAATAGAGACAAACAG
>RJWJ010029303.1:0-11371 GCA_004363605.1 Indri indri
TGTTAGCTGCACTTAGCTGAGTCCTGCCCTCGGAGGTGTAATCCAGGATGGAATCCTTTAAATGCCTGTAGGCACAGGAAGTCCAGCCTTTTAATTTTTAAGGAGAGATGTTAGTGTGTTTTCTTTGTGTGTTTGTTTGTTTTCCTCTTATCCTGATCCAAAGTTTTTCTTTATATACCATGAACCAGCTAACAAGTGCTGTTCTTTACATTTAGGGAAAAATAAACAAAAAAATTAAAGAATGAATTGTTCATTTCATCTATGTCACCTTTAAAATACAGAATTCAAGGTGAACTTGGTCCTCAAATAGGGGAAGTGCACCTAAACAAAGGTCACATCCAGACCTGGCAAAGGGCACTCAGTGAATGCCACAAGATAAACGTGAATAAGCTTCTTACAGTAATATTTTCATTTGAATAAACATTGAGGAAGACTTTTAATTTTGAACTCTAAAAAGTTTGTGCTACACATGCACTACCTAATTTAATTGATTTTTTTCATGTAGGCTAATCTCATGTATTTTAAGAAAGTCTGGAGAGTAGAAGAGTTGTATGTGTAATAAATGATTAGAAAATTTGGTCTGTCATCTTACTTGTAATTATTTTTCCCAAAGCAAGTAATTTTTTTTATTAAAAGAAACATCAATATATTATGGAGCAAAATGAAATATTTTACACACATTTTTATAATAAAATAAAGATCCTAATATACTATTTCAAACATTTCTCAAACTGCTTAAGGTTATATCCTGTAATTCCTTGAGTAATGTACAGAAAAGTTGTAGAAATGATCCATCCCTAGTTTCTCAAGCTCAGTATAGTTCTCCCGTGCCAAATCTCTGACTCTAAAGTAGCTCTTGCAAGAAAAAATTTACTCATTTTATTAGAAAAATACGATTTAGAAAATGCAGGGAAGTAAAAATAAGAGGTAAGTTTCTATTGTACCTAAAAGTTTGCACTCTGGCCCTCTGCTTTTCCTATTGAGCAGCGTGTTATGCACTGTGCATTGCAGGGTTACACCATAATTTACTTAGTCATTCCTTTACTGTTGGAATTTTAATTTTTCAAGATAAATATTCCCTTTTGTATAAACATTTTCATAAATATTTGATATTCTATATTATATATTTAGGATAGATGCCTAAAACAAAACAAAACAAAACAGAAAACCAAAAACAAACAAAAAAGCAAACATAACAAGCAAACACAAAACCTTCTTATTTGTCAAGGGTAAATAAATCATTTCCACACTTTCCTCTTTAATACAAATGGGCTCCCCTATGTAAAGAGCTCCTGCAGACCAGTCAGGCTAATTATGAGTCCCCTGCCGTGGGGATTCAGTCAAACACTTGCATCACGCTGCCTGGAAGAGCAGTTGGTATCAGAAGTGAAGCCAGTCTTGCAGATGACTTTGTGCCCACTGAACTTCGTAGTTGGCAAGTTTAGGACCAAAACCACCCTCAATATCAATAATTCACTAACTGATTCTCAGCCCCCATTGAAAGCTTACGCTCACAGTCACAGCTCAGAATAGTGAGAGGGCACAGATCGGAACCAGCCAGAGCAAGAGGTACAAGGGCAGAGTCTGGGCTAGTGCTGACTCTGACCAGTGGAAATGAGTCAGCGTCAAATTCTGTTACCAGAACAGTCATATGAGCTCACAATAATTAGAACATGCTGTCTCCAACCTCAAGTACCTACTAGAGACCAAAGAAAGTGTTGGGAAGACAGATTTCAGGAAGAGGTGATAAACACAGTGCCGGGTATGAGCCCTGAGGACACTCAGGGGAAGGCGCAATCTCAGCAGCCCTGGGCGTTCTGTGCCACCGTAGAAGGAAAAAAGAGAGAGAGGAGGAGTGACTGATTACGGGGGTTCCAGGAAGCAAAATGACAAGTAGTGAACCCTGGTGGAGTGGCTCAGTCCTTGCGTTAGTGTCACCCATTCTTTCTATTTCATTCTATGTTTCGTTTTTTTTTTCTTTTTCAAAAAATTTGGGCAGTAGAAGTGTTTTTTGTTACATGGATGAATTGTATCATACTGAACTCAGGGCTTTGGGTGCCTTTTTCTTCTTTTCCCTTATTCCAACAATTTTTTTAGTAATTGCCACATGCCTATCGCTGAGCTAAAACTTAGGTATTCAAATATGAATAGGACGCACTCTTTGTTCTCAATGGCAACTTCACATTGTCAATGTTTTGAGAGACATAAGGAGACGCGTGTGTAATAACTATACAACAAGGTAAAAGTAAAAACCACTAATAGGCCCGCGTGAGCACAGATGAGGGGGTGACTAACCCAGCGAGAGGGCAAAGGTACTGGAAGGCCGTGAATAGGAAATTGACAATCATGAAGAATTAGGATTAGAGAGGTAACCGCTGAAACGAAGAAACAAAAACTCTGAGAAAGCAGATTTCTTGCCTACACACACACACAGAGGAACAAAAGAACTTATATTGAAAATAATCACAGATTTACAGTAGCTACCTTTTACTGAACATACTATAACCTGTCAGGTGCTGTCCTAAACATATTGTATTTGTTAGCTTAGCGTTTCTAAAATTATCAGTCACAAAGAACCTTTTTTTTCTTATTTTTAATCTGTTGCAACTGGATCATATTCCTGCTGGGCAGACTAATGCAAAGTTTTTGCCATGCGCAACTTAACGTGCAAGTTTGACAACATCCAAACCGATCTCTACCCTATTCAACAAGACTTGGTCACTGATGACACACTTAGATGTCATGAAAATGTCAAATTACTACAACATTTTTAAATGCGTCCTCTCAACATTTGCACTTTTTCTGGACCAGTAACTAGCAGTGCTCCACAGACAGTGCTGCACCCTGGACAAGTGACCTGGGAGGGTCACAGGACCCAGGCTTGGTCTAGCGCTCAGCTGTCACCATCCTGGAATTCCTGACAGTCTTGGAGCAAGGATCCTTTCCTGTTCATTTTGCATTGAGCCTTGTCAAACATGTAACTGGTCTTGTCCACAGAACACATTCTAAATAGCACAATATCAACACATTTAATTCTCACAAATGCCCTGCCAGGTCGGTACTGTCTTCATCTGCAGGAGAGGAACGCAAGGCAGGTGGTGGTTAAGGTCAGTACAGCCGATGAGGCACGAACAGACCTGGAGCCAGGCCGTCTGGCTCCCAAGCCCAGACTCCTAACCACAAGCAAAGTAAGGCAAATTTTGGGAAATTATTACATTGAATATACTCAGTGTTACAAAAACAAAAGAAGAGAAAAGGAAAAAAAAGAAATAAACCTCAACAGAAAGAGGGAGTTTGTCCTCCCCTAACTGAAGGAATAGTCCTGCTAATGTTAAAGCTACTGCAGCACAGGTCGTGGAGCTGTGCTATTCTGCAACTTGGTGAGGACAGTAAGGAAGGGAGCTGTCCTAGGATTTCTTTTTCATTTTTGGAATACAAAAAGGTGAAATTCCTGACTACTCAGAGTGCAATTTTGCTAGAGATCCGAGCGGCCCAGAAACATTTCCTTCAGCCTCCCTTGCATCAGGGCTTGGGCATGTGACGGGGGCTCAATGAGACAGGTGTGTGCCCCTGTGCCCTGGGGCTAGCAAAGTACCGGAGCAGCCACAGTGGAGGGTTCTCTATGGTGGCTGAGGATGGTGGCAGCATGTCTGGTTCCCGGGGTCAGCAGCAGAAGCTGAGCCCCATGCCCAGTGCAGAGTCTTGGTGGCACCTTCCAGTGTGACCTGCATTCTGTGATGAAGACAAGGGTGTCCCCCACTCATACAGGGCTGGGACATGAATGGTAGTCTGGCTTGTGGCCACTCTTGGGTCTTACCATTTGCAAGCCAGCTGTTCCATGTTTCACAACCATTTCTTCACTCCCTGACATCTTTTTAGTAATTTCCACTTTTGCTCACACAAGCCCTAATCTGCATCTGTGACTTGGTAGCAGTTGCCCCTCCTGAGACAAAGACCGAATGCAAAGATGACATAAATCTTAACATTTCAAAGCAAAGGACAAAAAGACAGCCCCAGAAAAGTGAGGGGCTATGGGTTGCACATGAAAAGAAGAGTTCCAGAAATACCATAAAAAGGTAGAATTAGAATGGGGTTAATCATTCATTTTAAAATTAAATATTAATTATCAAGATTAATAACAATCTTATATTTATGGAAGGCATTTCCTACCTGAAGAACCTCCAAGAGCCCATTTGAATTTATAAGCCAAGGTAATATATAGAACATAAAATCATTAATTAAAACATGAAATTCATGAAATACATACAACCTTAACCAGCAAGAAAAAAAGGTTTGCAAAAGCCTATTATTATGTTAACATCCATCATTAACAGAGTTTCAGGGAGACACTAGCGGTTGGGTTGTTCAGTTCTCTCCACTGATGTCCTTGTGTCTTACAGTCCTTGGCCGCTTTGTCCTGGGTCCCCAGAAACCTCTGCCAATCTGCTTTCCCTCCTCTGGCATTTGTTCACAGCCAATTTGACTCCTGCCAGCTACCTTCTCTCTAATCTGGTGGTGTGGGGGTATAGAATGCAGGAGGGGACTGTGTGTTCCATAAAGATGATGCACAAACCCCAAGGTCAAGGAGCTAGACTGAGAGAAAACCCAAAGGAAAATGTAAATTCTGCCACGCATTGGTTTCCCCGAGCAGGGCTGTGGAGGGGGAGTAGCCACACATGGTGCCGGATCTCTAGGAGTGATGTGATTCTATTAACACAGGTGACTTCCAGCACAGGGTCCACTGTGTCCTGCCCCGTAACCAGACTTAAACAAAGACATAACAAAGCTACCACTTCTTCAGTGTTTAATGAAATATATGCTGCACACAGCATTGCAAATGGACAAGTAACTTCAACAATCTGTCACCTTTAGGTATTAATATTGTATTGGTCAGGGTGTCTCAGGGTGGGGAAGAACATTAATGGCTCAGTAAGTGTGAAACTCAGAAGAGCTTTACGAAGGGTGATGTGCAGATGTTGTGGGCAAAGTTAAGAGAGGCCGAGGGCTCGTACCTAGAGAAGGAGATTCCCAAGTCCAGCAGGCGCTGAGGCCATGGAGAAACGCAGCCACTGCCGAGGCCCCACAGGCACAGCGGAGGGAGTGAGGGACATCCTGTCATGGCTCTCTTCTCCTCCTGAGACACCCTTCCACGTTCCCCCTGGGGATGCCATACATAAGGTCAGCCTTCCAGAAGGCAGGGAAGGGCACAGAGCTGTGAACATGGACCCGTGGTTCATGCATTAGTAGTAACACAGCATTAGTAGTTACGTGTGGGAAGCTGAAGCTCAGAGGGTCGCTGGTTTGTGCGAGTGGCCTTCAGGCAGCAGAGCTGGCCGTTGAAACTAAGTTGACGGACTTTCTTTCCCTGCCCTCCTGGCCTCTGCATCTCTCCACACGTCCCCCAAGACTTTTTGGACTTTCTCACCTAAACACCCTTAAAATCAGAGGCAAGTGGTTATAAACTCAGCCCGGGGATGGGGTCTTAATCATAAACAACCCACTCCAAGTGTGAAGTATATTGAAAGTCCCATATTTTACCTAAACATTAATGCAGTTTGTTTTTCTGTTCCTGATTTGGGACTCAGAAGGGAACCCAATGGGAGGGGTGAGAGATGAAGAATTACCTGTTGGGTGCAGTGTCCACTATCTGGGTGACAGGTGCACTAAAATTCGACTCCACCACTACACAATTCGTCCACGTAACAAAAAACCACGTGGACCCCCTGAATCTATTGAAATCACTCTTGAGCCTGGTGTGAATCCCGGCGTGCTTGTTCAGGAGAATTATCCCTTTAGAACGGTTCTTACAAACTTGGTCACTTGCTTTTAAAGGTAACTTGGGTGGCAGCGACAGTGGCCAGGATGAAGAGATGCAGGAAGAAGCAAAGCCAGAAGCAGCCACCACGGCCAAGCAGAGAAAGCACGCGGAGCAGGGCTGAACTTCCGGGACTAGCGCTGAAGTGCAGGCTCCCTCTGTCCCCGCCCCTTGGGCGCAGCCTGGGCAGCGCTGCAAGGTCTGGGGCTGGAGTGTCCAGGGTCGGGGTTGCGGGGAACTCAGGAATGCAAACCTGCAAACCGTCTGCTTCCTGACCTACTACCATTTGCTAGGAATGTTATGCATTTCATTTTAACAGGGGTTTTCTAGGCTTCCTCCTTTAGTTCTCATTATTACGCTTTTTCAAATTTTTCTTATTGTACAGAGAGCACATTAAAGGTCAGAGAGGTAAAGAAGGAGCTCACTGAAGGTCACACAGTTTAAAATCCAATGACCTTCACCCCCAAACCAACACTATCTTATGCTAGCTCCGGACTCAGTCACCATGTGATCTAGCTGAGGGCCTGACCTTGGTGGAGGGCCTCGCAGGCCTTCCTGGGATTCAGGCTTGAGCCCCAACATCAAACAAAAAACAGTGCCCGGCACAGGTCCATGGGCCACCATTACCGTATAATATTGCCCTATGACCTTGTCATGCTGTGTTTAAGGTCAGGGGCCTTAACCACACAGACCTGGGCTCATGCCCCATCCGTATCACAAACGTGCTAAATGATCTTTGCCAAGTTACTTAGCTTTTCCAAGCACCTGTTGTCTCACCTGTAAAAAGGCAGGAACAGTTTTCTGCTCCACAGGATGGCTGAGAGGGTTGGGTGAGATTGCCCACGGGAAGCATTTTGTCTGGCACCGGGAGCCGGGATCCCGGACTCCGCGCCTTGTAGCGTTATACATACCTGTCAGTTGCCATCGTGAGTTACTGTTTGTGGCCTAAGTCTGTGTAATTAAAAGACTCAGTGTGCTTGTGTTTAGAAGAACCAAAGAAAGAATTCAGGGTTGTGAGGAAAAAGGAATCTCTAAGTTAGAGTAGGTGAAGTCACTGTGGAGAAGAGGAAATCTGCCCACATCTTTGAGGCTTTGGGGCAAAAAGTCGGGAGGAAGGCAGGCCCACCGCTGAGGAGCTTGTGGGGCCCCCCACAAACCTGGGGTCCCCAGGTGCTCAGCGGACCACACAGGGAATCACAGGAGGATGTTAAGGGTGCCTGGGCCCCACCCAGGATGTTCTGGCTTAGGCGGTCTGTGTGCGCAGGCGCCCAGGAGTGGCTGAAGTCGCCTGGTGATTCTGCAGTACCAGAGAATGCTCAGGTGTCCCCTCAGCATGTCTCTCCTCGGCCACCGCCTCCAAGCCCACACTGCCACTCACGTTCTCCAGGATCTCCGCAGTCTGGGAACCTTCTCGCTCCCACCCCTCCCATCCAGGCAGCCTCTGAAGTTTGTAACAGAAAGGACCCTCCCAGTGCCGGCACATGTGGGGGTCAGGGTGGTGTTGACTCCTGCTGTCCCTCTGCTTTGGGCAGCTCAGTGACCATCGAGCAGAAGCTGAGCACCATGACGAGTCCAGTGTCCCTCCCAGGCCTGTCCTGCCTGTTAATCGTGTCAGAAAGTCCCTAAAGGCAAAATGGAGTCCTGGTTGTCCCTACGAGCTGAGCCCTGAGCTAGCGTAGTGGGAGTGGAAGTCAAGCAAGAAGGAAAGAGGATTTAAGAAGTGAAACTGGAAAGCATTTAATCAATTGATTGTGTCTACTTGATGCCAAAAATGTGACATTTTCATGCAAAACACGATGGCTATGTGCATCGAGCAATGATTTGTGATCATGCCTTTCCATCTTGACTGGATTCAGCTTTGTCTTGGAAGAACCGGTCTTGGGTAGAAACATACTGAGATTCTAACTTCACTCTTTTGTACCCATATATTGTCCCAGACCCTAGAAAGCCACAATATTAGAATAAGAATGAAAGTTCCTTTAAGAAGCATAGTGCTTTTTTACATCATGAGTGCTCAAAATAATTGTTACTGTCGTTGAGAGACCACAGTCCCCTTCCAAAAGTGAAATCTGCCCCTGGGTGGCTGGTTGTTGGTTTTTTTCTAATATTATTTTGTAAGCCAGATATGGTATGTGTGACCTTCTGAACAGCAAAAGCATATTGAAAATAAAAACAAACAAAAAAACACCACTGTCAACTACAGCAGCATAAACCTTCCCTTAGGATTCGATTGGCTTTTTCCGACCTGAAAAAATATGCCTCCCCCAGGGGTAAACTTCACCTGAATTACTCGTGTTTGTTGCCCTGAATATGGTCACATATTTTTTTTTTAAATATTACCCTGCTGCAAAGACAGAGATGGTAGAGATTCAGGGATAGGGACCAAAAAGATTATTTTCTCAGAATGAGGGCACTTCCTCTCTGCTTTCTGTTTAACATGATTTACCAGATCCTGAGCAAGGTGGTTTTGCATTCACCTACCTGTCACCAACTGCACCAACTGACTCAAACTGCAGCAGCAAAGGTGGTCATTTTCCTATAATAAACTCTCAGCCACTATAAGCTGTCCACATGCAAAGAGAGTTTTGAATGTGACCTTCTGGGAGATGAAGAAAAAGTCAGCTTAAAGCCAACTGAAATGCTTTGTTCTTTTCTTCCAGCCCTTTTCATTTATTTCTTCTCCCCTTTGGAACTTTCTGGAAGGCACTGTGGCAATTCTTTGTTCAATCTCATGACTTTTGTGTAGAATCTATGCAATGAAAGGCCACCTTGCGTAATTTAAAAAAACAAAACCAAATTGCTTTGTGGTTGTTGGGATCCCCCGGTGAGAAAGGGCCTGAGCTGGTCTGGGAGGGCACAGCTGCTCTTTGCCCAGCAGAGAGCGGGCGGCACCCTGGAGGAGTGACGTATGGCACAGTGGCTCTGAGGAGGAATTTGTCTCCTTCTACTTGTCCAGGGCACTAGCCCCGCTTCTGGTCTGAGCTAAAATGGGGAGTGCTCACCATACTCAGGGAACACGCCTTTTGTCTTTATTTTGAACATACACACTCACTTCTGCAGCAGGCTTTCCATAAGGCATAGCTTAGCATATGCTGTTTCCATGACTTTTTCCAGACATTATCGACTACAACCAACAGCGAAGTGAGAGCTACTATTTCTGTACCTGTGGGAATGAGGTAAGAGGTGGAGAGTACTCAGGTGGAAAAGGTAGAGCATATACCTGAGTGGAGAGAGGGGCAGGAAGACAGTGGACCAGGGAGAGAAGCTGAAGGATGCTCTGTATCTGGACAGTCTGTTTTCTCAGCGAACACAGTAATAATAAAAGCAGACTGCATTCATTTCCAACTTTTCCCAGGCATGCAACAAAAAACAACCCTCTTTGCTGAACAAGCTAACTCACTAGAGTACTATAGGTGGTGTGACTAGAAAGGGCCTCAGGAGGTCATGTAACCTAGCCTCTGGAAGGAAGCATCACATATCCACGGAGGATACGTTCCAGAGTTGTGAACCTTGTCCAAATCTTGGATGTACGATTACTGCCTTCGTGGCTTTGGACAAGCCATTCAACTTACATGAGTCACTGTTTTATCATCTTCAGCATGCCAATAATAACACCCAACCTAAGGATTCCTGTGGGGGTTAAATGCAACATTTTGGGTACATATGCCAACTACAAAGCCTACCTATAATACATCTTCAATATCAGTTAGCTATCATTACTTTTTAGTAGATAAGTTACTGTACTTTATTATATTTCATGGTATTCTATTGTCATTCATGTTACAAAGAAAGTAACTGAATCAAGACTCTAATTGATTTGCTACACACCACGTGGTCCAGCAGAAAAGGGCCTGGAATCTGCCTCCTGCGCAGTTGATCCGGTATTGCCTTTGGCACTGCACAGAGCCAGGGTTTGTGGCTATTGATAACTTGCTTAGTGACCTGCGGTTCCACCTCTTCCTGTCTGTCAATCAGCAAGTCAGTGAATGTTTAATGAGATCTCAGGGTTTGACAAGACGCTGAAAGACATTGAAAATACACATGGTCTAATTGGGCATTAAAAAGAAAGGATCGGCAGGGTGCGGTGGCTCACGCCTGTAATCCTAGCACTCTGGGAGGCCCAGGCAGGCGGATCGTCCTGAGCTCAGGAGTTCAAGACCAGCCTGAGCAAGAGCAAGACCCGGTCTCTACCAAAAATAGAAAGAAATTAATTGGACAGCTAAAAATATATATAGAAAAAAATTAGCCGGGCATGGTGGTGCATGCCTGTAGTCCTAGCTACTCAGGAGGCTGAGACAGTAGGATTGCTTGAGCCCAGGAGTTTGAGGTTGCTGTGAGCTAGGCTGTTGCCATGGCACTCACCCCAGGCAACAGAGTGAGAATCTGCCTCAAAAAAAAAAAACAAAAAAAAAAACGAAAGCATCATTGTTACAAAAGAACATATCGTCGTAAAATTATAACACAAACACCAATACCATTTAACAGTATGGGTATCATACAAATAAACAGACCCAAAAAAGAAATTTAGTTCTGCCTAGATTTTCTCATAGCTTTCAGTATGATTCGTCAAATTTATGTAGACAGAGAAATGGCAGATCATCCAAGCAGAAACAGCTAGAGGCCACCTCCAGTGGAATATAGCACCATGTTTGTGATAGCAAGAATGCCTTATTTAAACACTGAAGGTAGAAGTTTTCCCCCTGCCTTCTGTGGCCAAGGCAGTCTATGAACAGTGACATGTCCAAGTGAAGGACTTTGACTGTTGAAAGAAACAGATGATGAGATGGAGGGTGTTTCTGCACAGGACACCACCAGCTGACTAAGTTCTGTTCTGCTGGAGAAAATGTTTTGCACTTTCCTAGATGTTTTAGACTATAGGTTTACCTTTTTATAACCTCTGAGAAAGTCTTACCAAATTTACCTTATTTTTGTGATCTTTAATGTATAGGATCTCATAGTTCTATGTTATGTTCTTGGCCACAAAGAGAAACTAATCACTATTTTGTCTTTAACCTCAAACACCTTTCTCTCTAACTAACTAGAGTGATGTAAATGAATATATCTTGGATTTACCTCATTCATTAATATGCGTATCCTGCATGACGGTTCCTTGGAACAAAATGCTGTCCAGGTTCAAGAAAGAACAGCTTTATAGATTATTATGCTGGGCTGAATAGCATCCCTCAAAACTCATGTCTATCCTGAACCTCACAATGTGACATTATTTAGAAACAGGGTCTTTGCAGATATAATTAGTTATGATGAGATCATGTTGGATTTAGGGCGGGCCCTAATCCAATGGCTGGTGTCCTTATAAGAAGAGAAAACAGAGACACACAAAAACTCTGGGGAGAACACTGAGTGAAGATGGAGACAGAGACTGGGTCATGTGTTTACTAGGCAAGCAATGCCAAGGGCCATGGTCACCACCTGAAGCTAGATAAGGCAAAGAAAGATTGTTCTCTAGAGGCTTCAGAAGAAACATGGCTCCGCTGACACCAGGACTTTGGACTTCTAAGTGCCAGAACTGTGAGAAGAAATGTCTGTGTGGTCCTT
>RJWJ010029304.1:0-20741 GCA_004363605.1 Indri indri
GTAGCCATACTATCTGTTAATAACATTTGCCTATCACTGCTTTCCTTTTATTCCTTGATCTCCTGTTCTGTCATTTGACCACTATGAATTAAGTATACTTTAAATAATCATGTAGACTCTATCAGTTGTAAGACTCTTATAAAGTCTAAATAAAACTCAAATTGCTAAAAAAAAAAAAAAATAGCTGTTGTGATTTTTATTGTTACAGTTTCTTTCCAATTTGATCTTGAAGTCTCTCTGTCTAGAGTGACCATGAGCAAAGATAGCTACTATGAGATACCTACACGGGGTGAAGTTAGGTTCACATGTGCCAATCAAGTGACACCCAACGAGGTGGTAAAACCAAAATGTATAAAACAGAAAAATGTATTACTTACAGGTCCCAGAGATGTTATGGGTGCCAACGGGAGGCTTGTGGGAAGTCTGGGGGTGATGGGAGCTCAACCAACAGGTGGGAAGCAAGAGAGAGACAGGAAAGGAGAGAGCGAGAAAGGAAGGGAGAGAGACAGAGAGAGAGAAACTGTGGGACTGTACCTTTATTACAGTCCACAGACATTATTCCTTAGGCTTTCCTGTGGGAGTTGTGTGTGGACCGGCTGGTTTAAAGGAAACACAAGCAAAGAAGAGCTTATTTACATGACTCTGGTGTTGGTCATGGGTTTTATTGTGGTCAGCAGCTGTGGGGTATATTGAGTTTTAAGTCCGTGGGGAGAGAAAAAAAGTGGGCCATAATGTAAACAATTATATTGCAAACAACTGCGCAGGGAGAAGTTTTAACTAGGACAAAGGTGGCGGGTTGTGACTGAGTTTCAAACAACTTATATCAGGCAAAAAAAAGGATGCTGAGGCAACAACGATAGCTTTATGACGATAGCTTTCAGACCACTGAAAGGAAAAAAACATCAAATGTGTAACTCTAATCAACGTAAAAATGATTCTTCTTTCAAGGAAGGTCATCGTAGAAGAACTATGTAATAGCCTTTGGATAAGTCTCTGAATACTCTTACTGAAATATTGAGAACTAGAAATTCTCCGATATGCATCTTTGTAGAGCATTTACATGCATGGTATGCAGTCATGCAGAATATGTATTCTCGACGTGCATGAGGAAAGACCAGTTTCTCCATTTCAAATTGTAACATCATAAGGAAGTTATAGTTCTAGAAAATCACATTTTATTGAAATGTTATGGTGAATATTAAACTTATTACCTTCATTCTGTTTACCACCAAAAACTGGTAATTGGCTGAGTTATGTAAGACTATACCACCATTCCAAAAATCCTAGTTGAGTTTCTGGGTCTCTATTAAGAATATTAATTAATGTGTAAGAAATATATACAACATGATGTACATTAGATATGTTTTCCTAAAACAACAGATTATTGGTTTATATGTAGATTTCTAAATCTAGGTTCTATTTTGCAGATACTAAGTAGTTTATAACAAAAGTTGTACTATAGTACATATAATAGTGAATTATTAATATTTTTAGATTAAGAATTTATTTAAATTCAAATTAAAAGTAAAGATAATTTGGAGGTATCAAACCAAGGAGGTTTTAATTAAATGTGGATTACATTTGGAAAAACAAGGGTTTTCTTTCTTATTTGCAAAATCTTGAGTGTATACCCAGGAAGTGGCATGCTAAATTTTGTGCCTATATTACAGTTTTGTATATGAGCTGTATAACCTCAGGAACATTATTTTAAATAGTATATGCTTCATATGTCATTTAATGAAAATTAAATGAGATAAAACATGTTGGCCCATGGTAAGAACTCAATACATGTTGGCTATATTTATTTGTATTTATTGTGATTATTCTTTCTCACCATTGTATCAAAGAATCCCAGATTATAGAAAAATTATTTCTTCTGAGGTAAACATTATGAGTTGAGAATTATCATTGTCTAGTAAGATTTAAGGAGAGAAAAACATGTAGCGGTATTGCTGAAGTACATTTTATAGCAAAGACATTGAAACACACACACACACACACACACACACACACACACACACAATATCAACTGCTTTGTGTCATGGGTTGTCCTGAAATAATTTGTAAGGATTCACTTGAAGATCTGTTAAATTGTCTCATCAGCAGCTTTATAATAAAGATATCGCTTCAGTCACACACATACCATTAAATTCTACTAATATCAACTAGTTATGTGACTTTAAATTGAGGCCAGTAGGAGATGATATGTTGAGCCCAAGGCAAACCAGAACAGGGAAAGGTAAAAGCACAATGCATAATTCAGACCAGAAGTAAAACACTGGAGACACTGGGTACGCAGGGGACAGGGGTGGGCAGGGAAGAAGAGGTGTCAATGGAAATGATAACTGTCCAAGATGACTAAAGACCAAAATAAAACTCATGGATAACCACAGCTGGTAGGAGAACATATGTCATGCCCTCAGACTCACATAAAGACTTAGGAAGTGGAATTCTTTGCATATGTACCACCTGACACATAGATTACTTTACCTTCCAACATATACATTTTGATATTAGCTAAAAACTAATAGATAATAGATAATGGTCGGGAAAATAAAAGAGCAGATAATCTGAAAATCCATATATTGCTCCTTACTGGGGCGGAAAAAAAGGAAGGGTAGTTCCAATGCCTAGAAAAGGGATAAATCAATTTCTCACATAGCAGGTGCTCCAAATGAATGAGTGATCAAAATAACCAGCAGTGAAAGTTCTGTAATTATTTTATTAGTATATGAAAGTATCTAGATATATTATTATAGGACTCTATGCATTCCTACTCTTTGAAATACAAAGTCCAATTTCTATTTGTTTACAGAACCTGGCCCTATTTGAACTGTCACTCTTTAGCTCTGAGTTTAAGCTACCACTTATTTTTCTGTTTGGATCACACCATAATTGACTCTTTTACTCACTGGTATCTACAATATTTTGAAACTGCCTCTACAATATACTTCTTGAAACATTTTTAATTATTTAGCTCACAGACTCATCAGAATCTTCCTATCATCTCAGTTCCAACATCTAGGAACCGACATCCTGATTTCACTTGCCTGCTTGCATCTAAATAACTATAATAATACTTACTATAGCATTATTATTTACTGCTGCTGCTACATTTCTGAGCACTTACTGCTTGATCTCACTGACTCCCTGTTTGCTTATACAGTTTAGTACTCCAGTTGTTTGTCTTCCTTCAGTTATCATGGCCCTACTTTGTTCCTGGTCAGCTACCTGATTCCTCTGTTTTAGGACTGACACCCTGATACCCCATGTCTCCAGCGGGGTGATGATGTTTTCCAAGGCTGCCCATTGAACACAACCCGCTATCCCAGACTCCTATTCTCTCTCTAACTAAATCTCTGAGGGCTGAATCCCATATATACTTTTTGCCTTATTTTTTGCTTTATCTTTTTACCAATTTGCCATTTTGTCATAAATATTAAAGAAATTTCTACTTTCATACAAAATAGAATATAATGACATCCAACTCCCTACCAATTCTAAGATTTCAATTTAATAATTCAACTGGATCAAAAAAAAGTACAGTGCATATTTCCTTATTTCTTTCAAAAAAATCTACTTTAAAGCTTACCCATTCACACATTATTCTACGAAGATCTGGATCAACATCAGGATTGGGTTTTTACTTAAGTGTGTGTGTGTGTGTGTGTGTGTGTGTGTGTGTGTGTGTGTGTAAGACCCTGCTCCTATTCCCCTAATTTTATGAACCTTGGCTTTGCATGACATGTAAAAAGGATCTACCAGCGACCTTCACTCTTAGTTTAGACTAATAGTTCTTAGTCTTGGCTGTGCTTTAGTATCACCCAGGAAGGTTTTGAGAACTATTTGTGCCCAGACTTCATGCAAATCTATTATATCAGAATCTCTGAATGTGGGGCGCCAGTCTCAGTATATTTCCGAAGGACCATAGGTGCTGTAATATACAGCCAGAGTTAAGAACCGCTGTTCTAGACTCCCTCTTCTGGTTTCTCTTCCCTCCCCGTCATGCTCCCTGCATCATTGGCTCCAAGATCTGCCCTACTCTGCCCTCACACCACTTGACTTAACTCAACAGTTGTCTTGAGTATATTTAATATCCAATGCATTGGGCACATGTAACTTCTTCTTGCACTCTGGAACAAGACCAACTTTGCCACACTCTGATTTTCCCAAACCACAAAGAGCTTCAGAGACAAAGAGAAAATATAAACTACAGGAATAATATCCCAAGTGGAGAGGGTGCGGAAATCATGTCAAGCTCACTTTACCACACTCTATTCAAGCATTACCCACTATTCCCCTCAGTTGCTGTTTTCTAGCAAGATAGCCAATGTCACACCCCCACACATCTGACCTCAAATTGTTTCACTCCCTGGTTCTGACAACAAATTATTTTTCTCCTTAGTTCAGCTAAGAAAATCTTCCATTTTTGTTTTTACTGTAATCTCATTAAGAAAGTAATAGAAAAGAAAGCCAAAATATTAAAAATCAAAAATACTAAAATGCAAAATATTAGAACACAAAAAGCTTAGTTAAAGACTGACCGTAAGGATAGGCTCTTAAGTACACAAGATCCAGTTTCTTTACCTGAGCTTTAGCATGTATTATAGCCACCACTTGGCAAGCATCTTCTGTAGGCCTGTCATCCCATCAGAAGCTCCAATCTTTATGGCATCACTGCAACATAGTTACCACCCCAGTTTCACAGCTGAGAAAACACAGGCCATGGACACATAGTTAAGAATTGGCTGAGCCATAATACAAATTCAGATCTCTAAAGCCAAAGTGTATGCTCTTTCCAGTCCTGCACTTATGATAGACTGAGCAAGCCAACCTTGCTCAGTGAGCTAAGGTGAGATAAACTCAGTTTGGACCTACTCCCAGGGTTATGAGATCCATCCAGGATTTACTGTCTAATCATCTCCTGCAGAACCTCCCCCCCAACTCCATCCTTCCCATCTCTACCTTTGTCTCTCCTGGTACTTTCAGTTCTGCAGCCACTTTAGTTTGCAGAGCTAGTCCTAAGCTTTTTCTGACTCTGAACTTATAATTATCTCCTTTTCTCCTCCCACAGGCCATCTGAAATTTATAATCATTATATTATGGTTTCATAAGATCAAAATTGCACCACTGTAATATCACTTATCACATGATTTAAGGGCAGAGCTGATCTTACACTGTGCATTTAGTGCATGTGAGGCTTCTTCTGTATCATAACACTTTTAAAATACAATCTCATTGGTATTACTAGCTTTTTAAAAATCCTTATATTTATGCAACCAACTAGAATGCAAGATCCCTTTTAGGCAAGGATTTGGGTCATATGCTTCAGATTTGTAATGCTAGATCTATACAAATAAAGATACAATAAAATGTGTTGTATGAACTTAGTCTACATTTCAGTATAATATCAGTTTCCAGGAGATATCACAGCAAAAGTTAATATAATTCAAAATAAATTGACCCAAATTTACTTTCAAAACCATAATTTTTGAGTTCTCTTACTGTAAACAAAACTAGATAGCTACTGGATACGATACAATGAGAAAACAACTCATCTGCCATTCAGAACTCAGTTGCCAAGTATAGCACAGCTAAAATGCATGCTGTGACCACTCTTGAGAAAGAATAAAGGAAAATAAGTGTGAGGCCACCTCCTCCTTATAAGGTTGAGAATTCAATCTCAGAAATAAAACAAAGCTTAACAAAAGAAGATGAAGGGGAAGAAAAGCTGGCACAGACAAGTGAAGGAAATACACAGGGAAAATGCACTGAGACTCCTTAATGTAGCACAACAATAGACACAAAATATGAGTGCTTTAAACAGAGCAAGGAAGGAAATTTACAGGAATGTTTGGGATTCAAGACACTGTAATGCTTGAATTCATTACTTTGTTTTCAAAGACAATACCAGATCTAAAAAGAGGATTAGCCGTAGTTGTGGAAATTCAATGGAACCTTTCTCATCCTCTTTGTTTATTGATAGCCAATCAAAAAGACTGAAGAGAGACCATAAAATGTGGAGTTTGTCAGTGTAATGTACAGGGTAATATATTGTGATGACAAGAAAATTGTGCACTTCGACGCCCAGGGAATGTATGTCTTACATCGCTCCAGTTCCTTATTCCCATCTGGGACTTTCAATTACTTGAGAGTAAAAGGCAGTGCAGTATCTCATTTTTTTCTCCAGGAACTTTCTCCTACAAAGGTCAACCTGATAAAACCCAAGTCAACTGGAGAAGCTCACAGACTCTGCTTTCAAGGCCTCAAATCCAACTCTAAGAGCTCAGGAAAGAGTATTGTCACAGGGTCCCTCAGCAGGCAAAAACTCACTCTCTGTAAAAATGCAGACATACAGGAATGCAAACACACACATGCTCACTGGGACTGTCTGATAAAGAGCAAGAGCCACCATATAGAAACACATGAGGAAGCCTTGGGAGATATCATGGCCAAAACAGAAGACAAAAAGAGGAAAACAAGAACAAGAATATAATTAATAAAACAAAAGTATATCTCAAATTCACCCTAATGTTCATTTTTCAAAATGTGATGTTACCAGTTATATCTCCCCTATCAACCTGAAATGCTGGACATGGAATCAGGTAACTGTAAGGACAATATGTTCTTATTTGGTGGTGGTTGTTTCCTTTTGGTGTGAAAACATTTCACTTGAAAAAAGCTGCTAAGAGCCTCAAAACAGAGTTCAGAGTGGGAAAATAATAGCAAGAGAAATTAAAGAAAAAAATGTCTACCTCTAAATCTGACAGTTGCTTTTAAAAGTGGAAAATAATGGTGTTTTGGATCCTATCAAGAACTTGTACTACTATTAAAAAATCAAGAATCCTATTTTAATAATGATCATATATGTTTATTGATTATCAGAATAGGAGATACCATTAAATGGGAAAAGTATTGTCCATGTTTTGCCTCTATAAATGTACAAATTTGCAGACTCAAATACCTAGAAGGGATCTTCAAGAGATCTTCACTAGGAATATTTTTTTCTGTACAGAGTGAGCCCACTGTGATGGGCTGGAAAAGAGGTAACAAATCAGTTTGATCTATGTCATGGGCCCTGGATGACCTATGAAACTGTGACTGACCAAGATTTGAGGCAAAACCTGTACACTTATTGAACTCGCAACATTTATTCACATTTCGCAACTTGTTTAACTAAGTTACCTGGCCACGGAAATAAATGCAAATGTGTTATACCATAGACTGCAGCTGTGTAGTTATAACACTGCTTAATGTGAAATAAAAATCAAGTTATCATTTATCAAAATAATAAGAGCAAAAGTAGAAAATAATTCCCACTGCTATGCACAAATCCATAGATGGTAAGTACATAAAATAGTGTCTTTAATATTGTATCTTTAATCTTTAATAAAATAGAAATCTGTGTATTTTTAAGCATTTGGCTATTCAAATGGTAAGATAATATAAAACAAAAAATAATAAGCAGCCATTAGGAGGTTACTGTGGTGTTATGAGCAATAGTGATACTGGAATTAACACATGTAGATAATAAATCAGTGCTTCGAATGGGGTTCTGTTAGAAATAAAATTTAACTGGTGTTATTATGATACTAAGCTGCAAATATATAAAATAATAGACAAAAAAGACATTAGTATGCCAATTTTTATTTCAATTTAAAATCATAAACAACCTAGACCTCAAGATATTTAATAACTACTTCTGTCACACTACTGATTGGACTGCATTTTATATATTATAGATACATTGATGGAAGAAGATGGAGTTTAGGAGAATAAGTTGATGAATTCTCAATATCCACTATAATACTTATAAAAAGTTTTCTTTAGAAGTTGTGAAAAGAAATTAAGCTCATATTTGCATTAATTTAACAGTTTTCTGAAAGTAGTTAAAAGAATTTAGATTCAAATAAAAGTATGATAAGACATGAATACACAGAGATATAAGACAAATATAATAATTTTCTATTAATCATTGTATCATTTATTTGTCTAGAGAAAAATCACAAATTATATTTAAAATCTTGAATTTACTCTGAGATTATTTTTTTCTAATTTGGGACTTTTACTTATATGCTAGCTTAAAAGAATTAAAATAAGCACATTCATTCATCTGCGTTCTGCTGCTGGGTAATATGTGTACCCTCACTAGTACCTGTGTCCGCAATGTAAGTGGCAGCAAGAAACACTACTTGGGTTGAAGGCAAGTGAGAAAATGGGTGAATTGATGCAAAAAAATAGCATATGCACCATGTGATGTCATACCAAAAGAGAGATGTTGAGGGTTAGGATCAAGATATGAGAACCTCAGGAGCAGGACAGCACTTTGCCAAAGAGCAACCTGTGGACAAGATAGTTCACTGAGCAAAAGCTGCTCGACCTTGAGGGGGACATTCCACCGATCAGGGATGTCTGCAAATGGACCCCGCCTTGAAGCCTGAGGGCCACAGCCTGGATGTCTGCAAACAGACCTGGGCATGTAATCTGAAGGCGGAGAGAATGATCAAAGGATGTCATCCTAGCAGATAAGAGCAGTTTGTTATTCTAAGCCTGAGGCAATGTACCTATCTCTCTCCTGTGTTCATGTCTCAGTAAATGAGGAACTAGATAAAGTAGAAAGAAGTACATGGTCTCTTTGTTCCCGTTTAGATTACACGCTTTACTGCTGACTCACGATTTTATCTTTAACTTGTGTATACTTAGCTAGTTTATTGTTACTTTGGGAGACCTTGAAACTTAAACTCATGATATGTACATGTAAACTGGTGACTGATAATAATTGTTTGCTGAAAGAATAAATACTGATGCGGGACTCCACTGGTGGCCTCCTGGCTCACGGGAATGCTGGAGGACCCCTGATTTCCCCATCACTTTAATCTATACTTTGTCTTTGTCTCCTTAATTTCCAATCTCTTGCAACATTCCTGCCTGGAACCCGATTTGTTGGGAGAGTCACTAACTCCCGGCAGAGAGACTCAGTTATACTGAATTTAACAAAAACTATACCATGCCAGTCACTTCTGCAACCACAGCAATGCTTTCATCAATGTGATATCTTCAGGCTTCATTCACATTAAAATTAAGTGTGAGTGTTTATTGTTTTGGTATTCCTATTGTTTGCCTTTTATTTTCAAATTTGCTTTGTTTTATAGTTACATATGAGTTTAACCATAAGAAGTTTATTAGGTTTTGCATATGCGTGCAAACTTAATATTATAATAAGTATAATTTAAGAAAAATATTGCTCAGGTATGGTGACTTATGAGAAATCCTTTTTTTAAGTGGAGTTGGTTCACTTTTCAACTCTAACAGCATGATAATCATGCTTCTAGGTCTTTACCTGTGACTTCAGCAGTGTCCTGGGGAGAGCCACTGTGCAGCCATCTCTGAAACCATAGAGTCAGGATAGAGTGAGCAGAAAGGGGCCTATCTGTTGCCTGATGTCCTTCTGATATGTTTCAACCCAACCCCAGCGTGTTTTTTAGTCTCAGTGGTCTCAATATAGTGCAATGTTTGTGTGTGTAAGAGCGTATACATATGCATGTGTTTGTATAGTGTTCATAGTACCAAAATAAACCATATATATGAGAATTATTGTATTTTCTCAATCTGTTACTGGCATCATGAAGACTAAAAGAATCTGACATCTAAATGTAAGGTTATCATTTTATATTTTAGAGCAATTTTATTCGTTTCTGGGTGCTTTGTTTTTAATAAAGAATGTCCAGATTAACTAGGAATGATTCTTTTCTGTTAGTTTTCAGGGCAAGAGATACTGAAAGAAGATGTGCCATCAATATGTTTTTAAATGCCTCCCTAAAAATGGACTCATATATCCATACAAAGTTGGCAAAATTGGAAAACAGAGATACTGAGTTCCACCAATAGTCATGACAATGTTGGTCTGCAGACATGCCAGATGCTAAGCCCACCTCTCAACGTTGTCTGATTAATCCAAATCAAATGCTGTCTTCTAGTGTAGTTCTCTGGGCCCTATTTTAATATGTAAATTTTTCTTTCACATCTTATATACCCACTGTCATTTTACCTCCAAAATTTCTCAGATGACCATGCAACTCCCTCCATAACCTCTCTTTTTTTCCTATATCTCCAAGCTCCTCAGCCCTTTATCCTTTGTACAACCACAGGAGTGTCATTTGGTATTTCATTTTCTTCTTTATTGACAAAAGGAGCTCTATTGAAACATGACTGGATGTGTCATCTTCTTAAATACACATTAGGTAGAAATAAAAACTAAAGATGAAAGAAGGAAAAGAAGAGATACTCTAAGGGTAGCATGCACCCAGAAATGTTAAGTTCCACTTAACCACGGTCCCTGTCCTAGTTCAGCCATTGACCTGAATAACTTCAGACTAGTCACTCAACCTCTCTTTCATTGGAAGCAATTGGGAATTGGACTGGATAACCTCCAAGAACCAAAATCTTTTGGATCTATTGGTTCAAAATTCATAAGTGAAATAAAAAGGATTAATTAATGAAGTATACAATATTTTATTTTGTTGTTTCCTTTTTGTAAGCATCATGTTATCTTATCCCTTTTTTAAAGTTATTTTTAATCGAAAAAGTAATGCCGGCACGGAGCAAAAAATTAAAACCATAGAAGTAAGCCCTCTTCATAGACCACAGATTAAATTTTCCTCTATAAACAGAAGGTTTTATATGTTCTTCCACACAGTTTTGATGCCTATTTTAAACAAATCAGAAATTATTATATATGCTATTCTAAAATTTATTTTTTTCCACTTAACAGTCTATGGTGGCCACTTTTCCATATAAGTGCACAAAGATTTAACTCAATCTTTTCTAAAGGCTGAGTATTATCCCACTGTGTTAATAAAATATCACATGGGTCTTGCGATTTATTTTTATCTTCAGCACAAATCAGGAAAAAATAACCGTGTTTTTACTGTGAAGCACATAATAACATAAAAGTATCAACCACTAACAAATGATACTGAATATTTAATATTTATCCAAGATTTTATGTATAAAATCCCAGCCCAAAAATCACTTGAAATTTTTGACTTTACTCTTGTATATTTAGTTATATAGATTATCCCAAAGATCATAAATGCATAATATTTGTGTAAGTCCTCAAAGGAACAAAAATTATTTCATTAATTTGAAAAAATTAAAATATTAGCTAAATGATAATGAATCTTAGAAGTTAACTGTGGAAAAATATTCTCTAGAGCTATAGGAGCACTTAAAAGTATATAATTAAATTTTCAGTAAATAAGATTCAAGAACATCAAATTAAAGAAATGATACTCAAACTTGTAAAGGGGTTTGGGTTTTTATTATTTTTTCAGTTAGATTTGCATAGGCATTTGACAATAGGTGCTCATTTACTGTTGGTCTTGATATGGTGTAGGTCTTGAAGATATAGACAGGACTGAATCATTGCAGTGAATTAAAAGCTACAGGCAACTTGTATTTCAACAAGCATATGTATGTATAATTATTATGCCTGTCTAAAACAATTAAAACCTAAGGCAAGAATTCGTTTAAATTTTAAATGGTTCTGAATGAAATCCCTTTAATAGCAAATTAAAATGTACTCATAAAATAATCTGAAATTGATTAGGTTTTTATGGTGCACCTATGCTATGCACTGCTATATAGCTCATATAATTTAATTCCATCAAAGTTGTATAAGGGGTTGTTGTTATTTCTATTAATGTTGCTTTTGTTATATTATTATTATTATTAGCCGATAATTGCAATAGTGCCTCAGACATAAAAAGTACTCTACAAACATTTATTGAAAAAAAAAGAATGACAGCATGTATTCCCATTTTGCCAATAAAGAAGCAGGCTCAGGGTGATTAAGCCAAGGAAAATTTGAGCAATTATACATTAAAAAAATTAATAAGACACTATTTCTTCTTTAAATGAGTATCAAAAAATACAATGTTGCCTATAATATTCACTCTTTTGGACAAAACTTACACTCATTTCTGGTGCTTTTCAATTATCTCAAAAACATTCAGCAAACACATTGTTAACCAAAATTTCAAGAATGAAACTTCAGTATTTGCCAAAGACTCAAAGATGAGACTCTAGTAAAGGCTGGAGAAATTCGACTGATAAACATGAAAAAGCTAGAATAAAGTTTAAATAATGTTTTTAAGAGTTTGGTAGCTTGATGGCCAGGTATAAAAACAATGAAAACAAACTGTCTATGAACTACATCAACAAAATAAATTACGGAAGGTATGTCAGTGTTTTGAGAGCCCCCAGCTAAATTGGGTTTCCAGGACCAGAGAGGCTAGCAAATCTGCCCAAACGGAAAATGAAGGGGAGCTAGATGTGAATGTTTACAGTGTGCCTTTCATAGGACAATTCTTTTACATGGCAGATGGCCTAAGGCCTAATTGTGTAAGCAAGACCAGGGAGGTCCCTCACACAGGAAACTTGATACTGGCAGACACCCTTGTGGCTCCTGTCTTACCCATGTCCAGTTTATACCTGTCTGATCATCACTCTAGCACTAGGAGACTAACCTTTTGTTCTCCCTGGTATCTCAGGGAAAACCAGGCCTGGGGCAGCCCCTGGTTCTTCAGATGGAAGGCACAAATTCAATATACCACTACAATAGAAAACAAGTTCAAATATTTTTGCTTACAAATCCTGGGCAAGGAGAGCATGATGAGTCTGGAGGGCAGTCCTTTGTCCTCGTGTCATACTAGGCAAGAATTAAGAGTTAGGCAAAGAGAGAGAGAAGCCCATGGCAACTAACAATATATATTAATATAAGGGAAGACGTTTGGGTCATTTCAAGTTCATGTGCAAATGCCCAAATGGTCTATTTAAAGAGGAGGGAAAGCAGGGAGCCTAGTCTGCTAGGTGGGAGAGACTTCTCTTAAGTTCTTAAGGTCACCAGCTTGAGCCATTTAGGTATGGTGTAGAAATAAAAACTGTCAAGGGTAACTGAGCCCTGCTTCTGATATGAAAAAGTTAACCCTGTGTTGAAAATGGATGCCAAGGCCATAAAATTATAAGAATTCATTACAACCAGTTACTATAAATGTTAACTTCAGAACATAATAAAGACATGAATAGGGAATTAGAAATGCTATTTTAATAATTTAGATTTATATTCCCAGTGTAAGCAATGATCAAATAGAATCATTAATACTCAAGCTTGATCAGAGAGGGGAAGCAAAATATAGACGGCATGATCAAGAAAAATAAAGCTTTACCCAAGTGGAAGTATTACAGAACTCTAAATCAAATCTTAAGAGAGAAATTCGACTTTGTTTTGAGAGATGATATCAATATTGGTCATCATATAATATTATAGAAAGGTAGCATGGTACAATAATGGTTGAGAAGAAAAAATTTATTCAATGTATATTTTGTGATAAAGTACTTTACTTTGATTACTCACACAATACAGCAATGTAGGTATTATTATTCCCAAATCAAAAATGAGTAAACTAAGTTGAACTAGAATTATGAGAACACAATTCTGGTACAAGCCCTTCCAGTTATGCTCTCTGTGGCCCTGGGGAAATCACAACATCACTAAGTTTTAGTTTAGTTTCTTCACCTATAATACAGAGATGATACTTGGTCTGCTGTCCTTCAACAATTGTTTGGTGATGGCAATTAAGTAACATATAAAGCCTCCATGTTCTGGGAAACACTTCACAAATATAGAGGCTATCATTACAGTCTCCAACGTCATGCTGATAGAATCAACATGAACAATAGCAGAGTGGTTAAGAGCTCAGCCCTGGTGCCACACTATGTGTGCATCTTGGCTGTGTCATTTTCTACCTGTGTAACCCTAGGAGAGATGCATAATCTCTTTATACTGGTTTCCATATTGGTAAAAAGAGGATAATGATGACACCTGTCTCATAAAATCATTGTCAGTATTGAATGATGCAACACATACAAAGATCTTAGAACACGCTAGTTACATAATGTCTTCTATACACGGAATCAGTCTCTGGGCATCTTTGCCAAATTTTATAGCTAACTAAATAATTTGTGTATTTAATTCTGTTCATGTCAACAAATTTATTGAAAGCAAATACTTTGAACAATACTATGCTAGCTGGGCATGATGGCTTATGCCTGTAATTCCCGTTCTTTGGGAGGCAGAGGTGGGAGGAATACTTGAGGTTAGGAATTTGAGACTAGTCTGGGCAACATAGCAAAATGCTGTCTCAACCAAAAAAATTGACCATGCACAGTGGTGTGCGCCTGTAACCCCAGCTACTCGGGAGGCTGAGGCAAAAGGACCGCTTCAGCCCAGGAGTTTGAGGTTACAGTGAGCTTTATTTAATAGCGCCACTGCATTCCAGCCTAGGTAACAGAGTGAGACTCTGTCTCCAAAAAAAGAGAAAGAAAAAGAAAAAGAAAATTACTATGCTAGATATTTCAGGGGATGCAAAGATGGATAGGATAGAATCCCTGCACTCTGAGGATTCAGACTACTGAGGGAAATAAACACATTTATTAACTATGCTGAAAGACAAGGTATGAAACATGGGAGCATCAAAGAGAAATTCCTACTATATTTCAAGTATGATATAAATATTTTCTTACTTTTATTTATGTGAGTATGCCTAGCCCCTCAGTCCATGGTAACTGAAAGACAACATATATGGAAGCATTTTCACAACTGGTGAGCACAGTAAAAATTTATACTCATATTCAGGGTCCTGTGTCCCAACATGAAATGAAGATGTAGCTTTTCTCCTGAGAGTTCTGGTCGTTGAACTGTCCTCTGGAAATTAAGATAACATAACTGGCCCTCAGACTTTGAATTATTTATCCCAGAGTGGAGATGGATATGTACTAATTCTTTTATGTTCTCATTGCTCTTGCTATCCACATTAAAGACAGCTGGCTATGCTTGGGAATCAGTCTTTAAGCATGGAACCAATCAAAGGTAAAAGACATGTGAAGTGATTGAACTTGAAACCTCATTTCTCCAGGTTGCTACCATGTAATCAATCTGTTGAATTCAGATGCCTAGACACCACATTGAGAATGGTGCTTTTTCCTTTTCCTGTGCAACATTAGCAAGTATTCACTCTACATCCATGAAGCTTAGATTGTACACTTTAGCTCTTCATCAAAAATTCAATTAAATCTTCAATAGCACCACTTCAATATCATCTGACTTACATTGTGAAAATAACCTTTTCCTAGATCTTCGTTGGAATTTTTCATTGATAACTACTACTTGAAACAAAATTTAAACATCTCCCCTAGACTTTCGCAATAACTTCGTAAGTGGTCTCAGTTCCACACTTTTTCTTAGTTTCAAATCCAATCTGGAAAAATTTTTATTGCGCTCATTAGCTGTGAAAGTATTTCCATTATGTTATCATTCACTTACCAAGGGGCAAGGCAGGCTCTAATAAATGAAGGCAAGAAAATATTTGATTCATACCCGAAAGACAGTAGGAATTTCTCTCTGATACTCTGGTTTATCATGCTCTGTCTTTAATTATCATTATTTATGTGTTCATTTTCCTTGAGAGGCTATAAGTCTTCAGAGTGCAAGGATTCTATTCTATTCATTTTTGCATCATCTAATGCGGAAGTACATAACAATGTGCAAGTATATTACAACCAAGTTCAGTAATTTTCAGTTGTCCCTCATTGCTAGTTTGTTGAAAAGACTCAAACTCCACAATATGTTTCCCACCTACCTAAATTCCAATCTTATCTTCTAATATTCTCTTATACATAACCTATGCTTAAGTGGGTTCCAAACTTGAAAAGTTAAAGGAAAAAGAAAAAGAGACTATTTGGTTTCATCTCCAAACATTCTAAGTTATACATAGAAGTCATAAGTATTTGTTTTTAAATATATATATATATATATATATAAATATAACATAACTGGTCCATGGACTTACAATTATTTTTCCCAGAGTTCACATGGATATGTGCTGATCCTTTTATGCTCTCTTATTATACCAGGTTGATATTCCCAACTCTAAAACAATAAACTATTTCATATTCCCCAAAGCCATGCTGCAATTTCCTACACTCAGGTTATTTTTATTATCAACCTAGAAGGTATATTGCTTCTCAGATCACTGCTGCTCAATGCTCATCTTAAATAATATCACTAGCGTTAAGCTTTTCCTGATTTGTTGCTTTTCTAAGGGCTTCCATGACATTTTGTTTACCTCTTTTTTCATACTTGCTAGTCTGCAAGTATGGGCATCTGTGTACTTGTTATCTTCGTGAACAAATATGATCTATTTAAGAGCAGAACTGTCTTCAACTTTTTAAAAAACTCCCTGATGTACTGAGCATAATGCTTTATATATAGATAGGAGGCTCATTTCAAGAAAAATCAGGGATTATGCTATCCTATACTATTTTGTTCCTGCAACTGTTTCTGTAATTTCCAAGTTGGAATTAGCTAGCAAGTGCCTTTATACAGTTAACACATCACTTAAGACCCTTTAGCTGTCAAGAGACATTAGCTACCACCTAAATTCATCTTAAATGTGTCTTTCTTCTAAAGCAAATGTGCTACACCACTAAATGCCGGCAAACCTACCTGGTTCCACTGAGCCACAAAAAGTTGGAAGTTTCTAATTATCCACACAGCAGCATAATGCTTTTACATAATAATTTAGTTCCATTTCATGCAGCATCATTGCCATGAACAGAGGAACGACGGTAGCAGGCAAGGCGAAATGTACTCTGCAGACGTGAAAGAGAACAGTACCTTTCAGCACTTCCATTAGTTGAGGAGGAAGTATTCATGGTCCCATGCACAAAGCCCAGAAACAAAGTCCCTGGGCCAGCCCATCCAGTAGTGCATTAGGGCCTGAGGAAAAGAACAGTCTTGTATATTGTATATTTATAAATGGAAGCATAGGTTTCTAATGTTTGAAAAAGTGGGCAGTGTGACAAAAGAGGGAACCAATACAGCTAATCAACTGCTGTTGACTCTGAAGCCCATTCCTCATTCAATGCGACAGGAGAAATGGGTCCTAATGCTCAAGGAAGGCTGTCTAGGAACTTCTTCTCCAGCCCCTAATGTTACAAACCAATCTCTCTGATGCTCTCAATTCCCTATCACATTGGCCTCATCCTTCCTCCTCACAACATCCTGCTCCCTTATACCATTATAGCCTTACACCATTTTTACAATGTGAACTGTTTATATTCCCTTTTGTTTTCATTCCTCAATCTTAATAACTCCTTCCCCTAATCTTCCCAAATGTCTGTTTCCTGTGGCACAAATGATTTTTGCACAGCCAATAAGACCACTATATTGCTCCAACTTACAGACTATCAGGAAATAACACTGATGTCTTCAAGTATCCTGGAATCATGGGAACATGGCAATAAAATTTTCCAAACCCAGTTCAAAGGAATAGACTTTTCCAAGGTTGATAATTTTCTCACCCCCACAAAATAAAAACAAAACAAACTCCTCTTACAACATTGTATCGATTTTTCTAGGTATCCCTCTTCTCTCTTTTTACATGAAGTGTCAGGAGCCTTCAGAATCAGTAGGAGTGGGTCTCTGAATCTTCATCCCCATATAGAAATATTTTTCTCCTTGGAATTTTTTGGCATCATGTGATCTAAAGCGATTTTAAATTACATTAAAGAACAGTGTCGTATGTTTATAAACAGAGGCATAGGTTTCTAATGTTTGAAAAAGCAGGCAGTGTGACAAAAAAGAGGGCCAATACAACAATTAAACTGCAGTCCAAATCTAGTTTAAAACTCATTGTGACTGAGGGATCCCGAATTAGGAAAATGTATTGGCCACATCAGGCAAATTAAAGTTTTCTGGGAATTCATGGAAAATATTTCTAATATTTTTCTAAATTGCAGCATCTATCTTATACACTACCACCTCCCATCTATCCTATATAAGTTTAATTTTGTATTCCTGGGCACAACTGAACAATTAACCTATAATATCAACTTGTCATTAGACATTCTCTAAAAACTATAGCATATGGTTGATCGTTTTAAGCCTAAAATTTTGTGACGTATCCAACTGTTTACAGGAAAAAACACCCACCCCGTTCTACAAAATCTTTCCAGTTAAACTTCATTTTCAAAAGAAAGCAAAAGAAACCTAAACTTGGAAGATCTCATAGGTCAAGAACTGAGGATGTGGTTTAGAATTTAAATGATTTAAGGAATAATATGACCTTTTCCTCTGCATCAATTTGTCCCATTAAGTGTGATCCTAGTAAAATCACTAAATTCTGTGCTGAGTTCTACTTTGTAAAATGGGAATTATAATCTGCCATATATAAGTTGTACACAAATAAAATAGGAAAAATAGTTTGCAAGTTGTAAGGAGCTATACAAACAGAAAAGATAGAGAGTCCCCTCACCCCTCCAGACCTGGAGCTGTTGCCTGTCATTCCTCTCTGACTTTGTTTCATCTTGATAATAACTGTCATTGACAAAAGGGCTGATTTTCTCCTATTTTTGTTCCTAAAGGCACTCTTTTGAATGTTTCATTTCTGCAAGTAAAACATGTTAAATATGAGCTGCAAGTAAGCATTGCTCTCTTGTTACTCTTTAATTTTTTTACTTTAAACATTTGTTTATATGCTGAACTGTAAAATTACCCCCCCACACACGCACACAGATAAAGCCAGTTAAGTCTTGAGAGAAGTAATATAATCAAGCAGTGCTTCTTTGTAGATGTACATAACTACTTGGAGAGGGATAAATTAAAAATACCAAATATATTCAAACCCAGGTTGTATTCCTGAGTCTACCATTTATTAATTTATATGATAATATAAGTTATAATATTGTTTTATTGTCTGTTAGATAGAAAAAATAATATATTTTTTTCCATATAATCACAGTGTTTTAGGAGGATATTTGTGCAAGTACTTTATAAATTATAAAGCAGTCTAGAAATAGAAAGTATTGTTGCTGCTATAACAATAGTTATTATTAATATCACTTATCAAAAAAACAAAGCCTAATTGATACTGCAGTTATATGCACCTGGTATCCTGGATTCTGGGTGCCGTCCTGGATTGTCTGTTAGATCAAGACTAAAACCAGCACCTCCAGTCAAAGCTGCAGTCCCAGGCTGAGAGGCAATTAACAGAATCAGCATCAGGCAAATAAATAGTTTAAAGTTAGATGGTCAAATCCAAGGAGTAAAAAATGAGGAGGTAGAACCGAGATTCAAGGTCAATTAATTTTAAAACTAGGGAAGATGAGATCTCATTGAAGATGACAACAGTTAAAGTGAACTGAAAGAAACAAAGGCGTAAGAATTTCTTAAGCTAGCATTTCTGCAGTTTACACTAGCAATTTACAAGACTCTATTGATAGCATGATATCCTAGGAATATCGTATAGGCAATGGCATATTGGGAATATCAAATAGCAGAATCGGTGACTGTTCAGGTTAGTCTCCTAGCCCTACCTGAGTTACACAAACTGTAATTTGGGAATAGAAATGTGGAAATGGCTGGTCCAGAGACACACAGCTGTGTTAGATCATACATTCAATCTTGAATTATTTTAAAATAAAATTTGAAATATTTAAATTGAAAATTATTTTAAAATGGAATGTTATATAAGTGGATTAGACTTTAGGTGATATTGTGACAGTATTTTCTTTCTTTGTAGGTTTATTTGTAGATTTAATCTCAGAATTCAGCTCCCTTCTCTTATCTCTCTAAATTATTCTTAAATAGAGTAAGTTTCCAAATTTCCAATAAGAGTAAGTAGAAGTATTGCTACTTAAAGGAAGAAAGTCAATGGTGTTTATGTCATGGAAAAGCTCAGAATCTGAAGGTGAAAAATTATTTTGCTAAAGCCCAAAAAAGAAGAATTTTTATTTTATGAAACAAAATTTAAAAATTTTTATTTCATGAAATTACAGCCTTAAAACACTTGTTTCACTATAAAAATTGTACATTCTAATAATGAAAATTTCAAATATACAAAAGTGTATATTTAGAAAATAATAACCATGAGACCCATCAGCCAAACATAATTACTGTAAATATTTTGATGGATTTCCTTTTCTTTTAATCTATCAGTGTTTCTCCCCAAAGCTTTAATCATAATACTCATTAGAATTTGTGTATTTCTCATTTATTACATAATACCCATATTGTTATTATTACTTATTTTTTCTCTTAGCAATGCTATATTCTACATACTAATCTATCCCATAGGTATATTCATAGGTATCTACTTCCTTATTATGAAATAAAAGTTTTTGTTTTCATAAATATTGCTATTATAACAATTTTATTGATTGAATTTTTATTTCATATATACTTTATTTTCTTGGGATAGAGAATGTAACTTACATACAGATCAAGAGGTAATAACATCCGTAAGTTTGGCATGTGTTACTACATTGCTTTCTAAAATTCCCACTAACAATGTATAAAAATGCCCACTTCCCTTTATTCTTGTCAGCGACACAGTTTGCTCAGTATCTTTTTAAAGATTTTTTTAATTGATAGATTAAATGTGGCATATTATTTTAATTTGCGTTCATTTTGCTTCTAGTGAAATTGAGCATTATTTCAGATAAGTATTTAGGGTTCTAATTTCTCTTGCAGTTTTTCATACATTGGCCCATTTTCTTAAGTTGTAATGTTGTTTAGTTTAATATTATTATTTTTAATATATTCACATATTTTATTTGATATATGTTGTAACCAATATTAAACTTGCTTTTTTACATTCTCTCTCATATGCTTTTCTGAAGTA
>RJWJ010029305.1:0-20751 GCA_004363605.1 Indri indri
TTTGTTATGTGTGTAGATGATGACGTGGCTGAGGGAACCCACTTCTAGGTCTCAAATAAACAACAGGACTATGGGGTTAGAAAAGGCTGCGTGCCCGTGGAAATTAGCTTAAAGGTTTTTCAAAGTTTGTTACAAGATACAGGCAACAGCGTAGATTCTTCATAGAAAGACTTTTTCTTTTCTATATTTCTTCAACATAAAGATTATTCTCCCCCCACCCCCAGGTCTGGAGTGGGATGCTTTGTTAGTTTATGATGCAGTGACTTTACAGTGGATGTCTGCTTTATTTCTTTTGAAAATTCCATGAACCTTGAAATAAATTCTTTTTACTTAGTGTTCTTCATATACATGTAAACAAAATGTTCCACTGAATCTAAACAACCAGGGCTTTAAATTTTGAATAACTATGAGAAAACTGAGTACTTGAGATTCAAGGAAAAACACAGGCAAACTCTCTAACATCATCCCATATCCCAAAGCTAACTTTAACGATAAGTCATTAAATTGAGATTTTCTCAGGATCTGGGGCAGAAAAACTGTATTTTAAAACCTGGTAGGGCATTTTTTGTTTGGTTCAGGAAGGGTAACATTCTGCGATAGGAGATATCTTTTGAATTATCTCAAGAATAAGAGCTTTGCTTTTATAGCAGGGAGTTCCAGTATGTTTTGTGTCATGCATAACTCTGCCTGACGTGGTCCGTGACCTTTAACATTCTGAAACACAGGAAAACTTTTAAGTCTTAATAAACTAAACAAGTGGCAACGTTTCGTTGCTTTTTTGTTCAAATTTAAAGTCTTATACTTCAGACTCTATATTATACATAGAATTTTAAATGTGGGTTTATCTTCAGACTTAGTAAATATTGTAGAAAATAAGGCTTGATGTTCTGCTTCATAGTGATACATCTATCTATATATATATTTTTGTAATAAACTTCTTACTTTGGAAAAATTTTGGGTTTACAGAAAAGTTCCAAAGATAGAACAGACAATTTCCACTTATTCCTCACGCAGCTTTGGTTTCCCTCATGTTATCATCTTACGTTACTGTGGGACGTTTGTCAAAACTAAGTAACCATCACTGGTCCATTACTAGTAGCTATATGCCAGCCTATATTTAGGTTTTCCCCATTTCTCCCTAATGCCATTTGTCTGTTCCAGGAGCCCATCCAGAAGAACACGTTGCATTTAGTTCACACTCCTCTTCAGGCTCCTCTGGTCTGTGATAGTTTCTTCGTCTTTTCTTGTTTTTCATTATCTTGACAGTTTTGGTGGTATTGGTCAGATGTTTTATAAACTACTCTTCAATTTGGGCTTATCTGATGTTTTTCTCTTGATTATACTGGGATTAGGGGTTTTGAGGCTGAATAACACAGAGACAAAATGTCATTCTCATCACATTGTGTCAGAGGTTACCTGATGTCTGCATGTAGTTGTGTGTCACTAGTGATGTTGCCCTTGGTCACTTGGGTAAGATCATGCTTACTGGCTTTCTGCACTGGTAAGAAATTTACTATGTTTCCCTGTCTTTGGAAGTGAGTCCCTAAGTCCAGCCCATGCTCAAGGGAGTGGGAGAAATAGAGCTTCAACCTCCTGCTTATTTGGAATTCAAAATCATATTTTGATAATGTTTGCAATCTAAGTGGACCTGTATTTCATATGCATGAAGAAAGGAAAATATAATACTAATACAAAGGCCTGGTGCAAGCTCCTCCATATTGTTTCCGATGCTTGTATTGGATGCCATGTTGACTGTCTTGAATCTTTTGTCTAAAACACCCAACAATATTGACCTATGCAGGACTATGATGGAAGTAAGTAGAAAGAGATTTGCAAGTTCTTTTGAATGCATTTTCATCTTCAGATGAAGTAGAGATGAATTCTAAATATGGAATAAAATAAGCTCATTGATTTTAAACCAAAGCTAGGGTATGACAAACACCACCTAGCTACACATTTGTATGTGTCAGTTTCAACTGTGTCTCCATAAACATGCTCAATGGCCATTTGATAAGTAGGTTTCTGTCTTAGTTTGCATCACTGCTTCCTTCCTTGTACCTTAGCATTGATCCCTAGGGTAGATATTAGGGGTTGAATTATGTCCCCCTGTCCCCAAATTCATATGTTGAAGCCCTAACCCCAGTACTTCAGAATGTGACCTTATTTGGATATGGTCTTTGGGAGATTAGTTAAGATGAGGTCATTAGGGTAGTTTCTAGCCCTCTATTACTGATGTCCTTATAAAAAGGGGAAATTTGGTCACACAGATGCCCACACAGGGAGAACACTGTGTGAAGATGAAGGCAGAGATCAGAGTAATGCTTCTACAAGCCAAGCTACACAACAGATGGCCAGCAAACCACCAGATGGGGGAGAGGCATTGAACAGATTCTCTCTCCTGACCCTTGGAAGGAAGCAGCCCTGCCAATATGTTGACCTTGGACCTCTAGCCTCCAGAACTGTGAGAAAATAAATTTCAATTGTTTAAGCTATCGAGTTTGTGGTACTTTGTTATGGTATCACTGGGTAACTGATATAGCAGGTCATCAAATTTGGAATGAGCAACCCAACTTTTGTGGCCCCAGGCTTGGTTGTTTGTAGGACTATATCTTGGTCACAGACTCTAGAAGAAATCTGCAACTTCCAATTTACTATAAGTCCTTTATGTTTTGACTCATCTATTAAATATTCATTCAAGATTTTTCCAGGGTGTAGATCATATTGAAGTTTGTGTTATTTCTGAACTGTATATAAGGTCTTCACCTTCCAGGGTCTTCTTTAATGCCTGACAGCTTTCTATGTACTGACCTTACTGTGAGGACAAACCAATTCTGGCATTGGTAGTCAAATTCCTGCCTGTTTCCTAATGGTTGGATCATGCAGCTTTGCCTTCCGATTTGGTCATAAATGAGATGAGCTGCATTTTTGTTTTCTTTTTCTGATAAAGCAGCATTACCTTCTGGGGTGGAATGAAATGGGGTTGTTCCTTTGACAGTTGATTTGAAAAGGTTTGTGCATTTTCCATCTGAATCAGCCAGGGCTGTGTTAACCACAGACCACCTGTCCTCTCACCGCCCTCTAGGTGTGTGGGTGGGCAGGGGCGGGGCGGGGGGGTGCTGTGGAAAACTCCATACAGCTATGGCTGGGACCTGATGGGCTATCGTGGATGTTTCTCAGTTCCTTCAGGGACCAGAACATGTTCCCTTTTCATGGAGGAACTAATTACTTAAGTGATGACCTGGAGAGTAGAGAAAAGAGGTAGTGGGTGACCATAGTCATTAAAGGAAATTGAAAAGTACTCCTTAAAGCTATTATCATATAATGCCTCAACATCATATATTCTGTACTTTCCCAGAATAATTCAACTTATTTCTTAGGCGTACCTGGTAATAATCTAGGGAAATGGGACAGACTAAGAATCATTATGTCTATTTAGCATTTAAAGGAACTGAAATGTGGAAATGAATGAGTGACTCATGGAGGCACCTCTCCCCCACCGTTACTTTAAAATTTAACTCAAATGCAACTGCAACCAACCTTTCACTAGGAAGGTGGCTTGGACATTTGAATAGACAAATGGAAATTGGGCAGTTATGTCTGTTTTTCAAAAAAACACCATCAGGTACAATTTTGGTGACTTGAGGGTTGTGGAAGATGCCACAGGCTGCCACAGCCTTCTGCTGTTCCTCCTCTAAAGACAGAGATGCGAAAGCGGGAAGGTGCGCCCTGTCTGTGGAGGGTGAACATGGCTGGTCCCGAAGTGAGCTGAGACCACTGGGACCACTGAGACCACAGACTCTGTGCACATCACTGTTGAATCGAAGGTTGCCAGTTGGGAGACTAGCTGCAGCTTTTGGGTTTGTACAGCATATATTTTGCCGAATCCACGGCCTGTATTTCGTATTGGACTTTTCACTTTTAGAGTAAAAAATGCTAGTTCATCCCCAAATATGCCTGTTTCATCTCTTTTTGGATTTAGTGTATTTTTAAGGAAAGAGCCACCAGCTCTGATTTCTCCACCTGTCAATTCCTTATCTCCTATCTGGAAACTACTGCAGAGCCTGGGTCATCTGGAGGGCAGTTTTGGGGGCAATGTCCTAGTCTCAGAAGGGCACCAAACCTAAAAGTGGAAGGTGTCCAAGGAGGGGAAGAAAGTGTTGTGAACAGCAAAATGAGCTAGGTTAAAGAAAAACCCAACACAAAAAACTGAACAAATGAGAACTGGAGACCTGAACACTTCAAGGTAGTGAAATTGTCACTTATCAGAGCAGAACCAGCACAGCCTTTGGCTGGAGCCAGCGTGAGAGCTGAAAGGCCAGAGTGAGGGGAAAGAAGCGTAGAGGAGGGAGCAGATACAGAATAAAATAAATCAAAATAAAAGCAGCCTCGCCTGGCAGAAAGGGACAGGAGTGGTGACTGACTGGCTGCAGATGGAGGCTGTAATTTACACAGGCTCTCGGCGACGAGCAGGCAGGGACAAGAGGTACTGCTGCCAGGTCTGGGTGGAAGAAAACCGGAACCATTTTTCTGTGTAGAAACTCACCCTGTCACACGTTGTGGCCCATCGGGAGTTGATTCCATTCCAGCATGAAAAAAGAGTGGCTCAGAAAGACGATCTTCAGGTATCAACAAACATCTGAATTATGCTTGTATATTTCACTAAAAAAAAGAAAAGAAGTTTATGATCCGTGAGGTGTTTCATTTAAAATCAAAGTTTGAGTTAAAGGGTTAAGTTCAGTGATCTGTAAACGTGTTATATAGAGCCATGGATTCCTTGAAATATTGGAAAATTCACTGGAAATTTATGCTATACGTCACCCTTGAGATGAAAAGATTGGAAATTAAATTTCATGGAAAAAAATCATTGCCTTGGAATTATGATCAGTGCTGTGGAGACAATTTGTGGGACATCAGTGTCGAAGAATGAGGAATGAAAGGAGTAAAAATAAAGAAGCTCTAACACACATTTACACACACTAACACACATACACACACTCTAACACACACACATACGTGATCAATGCTGTTCCAATTCACGTTATTCTTCCCCCTCCCTCGCCTTTTCAGAGGAAGAGCTGTATTTACTACCCTTCCTGTTTCAGGATTTCTAAGTTTGAAATCTACCCAGAAGGTGGAAAGACCAGTAGGAGAAAAGTCAGTTTGCTGAATAAAAATTCTTAGCTCTGAGAAAGCTATTTTATCTGATACGTGTCACCAAGTGACTTCTCTCTCCCCTTCCCACTCCCCCACTTCAAGTAGGCCTCAGGCACACATTTCTAGGGCTTTCTGTGCTCATGCATTATTCACAAGTAATGCCTTTCTCTATTCCCACAGGGGAGGGGGCATATGAGCCCTGCGGTGAGCTAGCACTTTAGCAAGGGGAAGCTGGTGAGTAAGAGTCTGTTATTTCATCATCCCAGCAGGCAGAACAAGGAACTGCCTTCTGACCTGCTGTTTACTCACTAAATGGTCACCAACAAAACCTCATTCGAACGGCAAGTCTGGGACCTGTAGTCTAACGCCACTACATCCCTGGCCCCTTCAAAAAAGAGATTGCCGAGCCCCAGGAAATGGTTTTGAAGGAGGAAGAAGGGTCCATTGAAGGGATCAAGGTCATTGTGCTGGGGCTGGATGTGATCACCTCGGAGACCCCTGGAATGCGTTATTTGTCTTCTCACTTTTAAAATACAGGGTTCTAAGGCACATGTTTGGGATGTTCAAAACGTTGAAGGGACAGGTAAACATTTAGACAGTGAACAGAAAAAGTAACGAGAGTTATAATTTCTTGAGCATGGAGAGAGCTTTGTGTTTGCTCTCTGACATATGTTTACTCGTGCATGAGGCTTTTACAAGCGAATCCCACAGTGGCAGAATGATAGCGATCCGTGTGGCACCAGCTGCCTACTGGTCTTTGAGTGCTGTAGAATTTGTGGGATTTTGTGGACTAATATATTATTATTTTTTTTAACTGAAATAGTTCATGGGAATTTCTGTTGTGAATTTTGAAATAAGTTGTAGAAGCAGGAAAGGGAGACATTCTCTCTCTTTTTCCCCCAAAGAGTTAAAATGAGCCAAATTTAGAGCTAGCTTTGAAAGCACTCTCTCACTTTGTCTTAGGAATGGAGTGTGAGGAAAATTAAGTGTCATGAGCACCGTATCTTTGAATGTGGGTGAGAGGAAGCGCAAAGCCCTGACTTAATTGAGCAGGATAATGTAAGAGATTTGGAGATTTTAGGTTGTAAAACTCTCTTAGGGCCTATGAGTTCATTTGTTCCAAAGTTTCTCTTATTGCCGTTGGGGAATCTCAGTTTCCTGGTGACCATCACTGGGGTTTCTGAATCAGGGTGGCCTGCTGCGGGGGATCTTAGAGGGCAGGGATCTTGGGCCAAGCTTCAGGTGTGTTGAGGGAGGAGGAGGAGGGGAAGAGGAGGAGTGGGAGAACCAGTGGGGATCAGGTGCTGGAGTGGGCAGGGGGGATTTTTAGGGAAACTGAGTAAGTGGAGACACGGTGGGAAGGCAGGCAGAAATAGCATCCAAGCAATGAACATCACAATGAGGGAGGTGGGGATAGTCTTCCAAGCCCATTTCAGGACAGATCCTTCATTCCACTTTCAGACTTAAAACCAGGAAAAATGTGTTGTTTTTCCCTTGCACTATGGTGGGCGCTCAGCTTAGTGGACTGGACCTACTTTCATCTTTACATACAGGTCCACTCAAGGGCCTGTCAGGATTGTTGGAAAAGACCCAGCTTGTCATCCTGTGCTGCTAGTTTTCCAACTCTCTTTTCTAAGGCTCTAGCGTGTCTTTGGAGGGAGGAGGGAGAAGGGGGAGGCCGAATCTTTTAGGTTTCCTGTATTAGGATTTTCAGTAGTATTTCCTTCGGGAAAAAGAAGTGAATTCTGTCAACTAACAAAACATTTGAAAAAAATCACTCATCCAATCTCCTCATTTTACAAATGAGGAAACTGAGACCCGGATCGGTTAATTGACTAATGGCCCAGATTGAGTTATGGCTCTAATCTTTCGACCACCAGGGTCCTGGTGGGGATTTTAAAAGAGAACTAGGATATGGAGAAGTAGACTTTATATGAGCCAGCTATAATTCTATTTTAAGGTACAAATGCTTATATGGCAGTAATCACCCATGTTTTCTCGTTGTATCTATTTAATGAGGGTATAAAAACATGTGAATTGGATGAGATTAATAAATTCTTTGTTTCTTACATAATTATGATATGATATTACTAAAGACCTGTTTTGGTGGTTTGCTTCTTGTATGAAAATGGAACCAAACTCAAATTTCTTGTTTTAAATAATTCAGTGGATGACTAAAATTTAACCAAGTGGTAAGCCACTTAATATTTTTCAGAACACCCCATGAGAAACAGAAATAATTACATCTGTTGAATTAAAAAATGCACAGGAATACTTACTTTTCCCATTCCCTACTTTCTTTCCAGTCTGAAATCCTAGCCTCATTTGATCACCCTCCATTCAACTTTTAAACATTGTGCATCACTATTGTGTAGTAACAATACAGTGTTTATCTTCAATAGGGAATAAAACACATTCACTACCTAGAGGTGAATAACAATACCTAATGGTATTAGGAAACCAATATAAAGTATATGTGGTAGAAAAATTTAAACTTGGAATTACTGTTCTTTTCCAGTTTCTCTGGTGTCAGTTCTCAGTATTTTCCGGAAAGCATCCTCAAGGCTTGACCTAACTACTGTCCTCCTAATGTTGTCCCAGGTGTTGTGGTTACTAATGTGAGCAAGATGTACTCCCCGCCTTAGCGAGTGTATCCTAGAGTTATGTAAAGGATATTCTGGGAGCCAGGAGGAGGAGTAAATAAATTAGATTGGGCAGATGGAGCGCGGAAAGGCTTTTTAACAGAAATGAATACTTTCAGACCAGTTTGGAGGCACTGAGTAGGAGTAAGCTAAAAGAGAAAGAGCAGAACAAAAAAGAACACTACTTTTGGAGTTTGAAGCCGCACTGGAAACAAGTCTTTCAGGGTGTCTGAAAGAGGAAAGTCTGTTTGTGTGGGATAAGAAATGAGGGGAGATAAATGGACAGTGGACAGATTGCCGAGGGCTGTATGGGCTTAGATGAGGGCTGTGGGCTAGATTTTTAAATTTAGAGCCAAATAGCGAAGGATTTTAAGTGTGGAATGACAGGGAAGAATACCAGCCTGCAGGAACAGAAGGCAAAGTTCTGTGGTTGCCATGAACTGGGGTGGCTCAGTTGGCTTTCGAGGTAAAAGTCTGCAGTTGAGAAGTTCAAGGGTAGTAAGTACCCAAGGTCAGGTATAAGATCAATCAAACCTCTTAAGACATGGATATCATCTTCAGTGTTTTTAGCAATAGAGGTCAAGAAGAAAAACAGGTGACTACTGATATCCAAGTCCTCACCAAATACCAGGGAGAGTCAGGAGTTTGACAGAGGAGATGGATCAAGCTGGTTACTATGAGCCTCAACACTGGCGTTTTTGTTTCAAGGTGGGGGAGATGTGCTTTGGAGGCGTGATAAGGAAGTAACAGGAATGTGCCCATGGAGGAAGGTGGGAGGCTGAGTTGTCTCCTCTGGAGAGGGGTTGAGTTATGTCAAAGTTTAAGGGAAGAGAATCTATGAATTTTCTACCTAAAGGATTATAGAAGTATCAGGTAAGTAGTTGCTCAGAAATGATTACTAAATGTTGCATAAAGAGCTATGACTCTTGTATGGAGTAACTGATCCTGGTTACTCAATGTCTTTGTGCTTTCCTGAGCTACTGAGATATTTGCAGTGTTTCTTTGCTTGTTAATATCTCTAATCTTAGCACTGAAAGTTTATGTCTCTCGATGTGCCTTCAAGTGAAATGTAGTTTCATATTCATAATTTCATGGATGTTTGCTCATTTTTACCAGTATTTTCTGAGCGCTATTGTGTGCTAGATGCTGGAGGTATAAAAGGGATTGAGTTAGAAACTGTCCTTTTCATGGACAGTAGGTGTGGAGGCTTAGTAAGACTTTTGAATGCTTAAATTTTTATCTTTCCTTTAAGAACCAATAAAAAAATGAGCAACTCTTTATAGCAGCATTATAGTACATCATCTTCAAAGATCAATGTGTGTACAAAATATAAACAGATTAATATCTCAGTGTGATTGTTAATCCTTAGTCATAATCCACCATTGCTTAATCTAACCTGAGTTTACTTTTCATTCTTGAATCCTTAGAATTTGTTAGACATTTTCAAATAATAGTTCTTATTTCCCAAGAAATATGGCATTCAAATTCCCTAAATTACTTTGTTTAGTTGTTTGGTTTTCCTTTCATGTATTTCTTAGCTCTTTGATATAACTAAAGATTTGTATTTACCCAACTTTCTTGTTTTTCTCTTTTTAAGTCTCTTTTTCCTTATGATGGCCTATAGTCAATTTAGGCAAATCCCTGTGTGAATATTAACTATTTCTGTGACTCTTGGCAGAGGTAAATACTTTTTCTTTTTTATAAGAGGAAAAGAATTTTCCTCATTCCCATGAGAAATTAAGCTTATTAGCTACTTATCTTACTGATAATTTGCATTAATTTCCTCCATAGTAACAAATAGTCTGAGTAGGAATGAGAAAAATTCAGCTTATACCTGAAATTGCTTTTATAAAGGCTTATAGATTTCCTCTAACAAATTATTTAAAAAAAATGTAATAAGCCTTAAAGATGAAACTAAAAATGGATTTGATCACAGGTATAGTAAAACCCCAGTGATTGTTAAAAAAACTGTCAAGACTCATATGGCCAAACTTGTGATTATTACATGAATAATTTTGTTATTTTTAATCACATGTACAAGGTTTAAGGAACATTTATGTTATTAGCAAATTATTTCTAAAGTACTCTTAAAATGCCACGTATGTGTCTATATATGTATATTTTTGTTTTTTTGAGAAGGGCAGAAATCTCCCTTTGGTGCTATGTACTTTGTTCCACTGATCTTCTAAAAGAGCACAAGTATCTTAATTATTTTATGATCAAAACATATGTGGGACTGTGTGCATACAAGAATAGATATGAATTAACACGTAATTACATTATTAATAATAACAAGGCATACCTTTGGCACTGTTAGGTGAATATCAAACAGTTGAATCATTTCCTTTCCTTCCTTGTAAAGTTCTTTCCTAAGGATTGAAAAGTGATTGTGCTTGCTGCAAAGGGTAACCGTTTTACAGAACCATGTGTTCTGGCCAATGAGATATAAGTAGAATTCCACTTGGGAGCTTCTGGGAAAGATTTTCCTTCCTGGGAAAAGGGTCAGGTGCCAGGATAGGGCTCTCTGGTTCTGCCTCTTCTCCAATCTTCCTTCCCTGGTGGATCAGTTATGGGGAAAATGATGGCTCTGTGGCAGCCATCTTGGTTGAGACCATGAGACAACAAGCCTGAGGACATCATCCCATCATATTTGGGATGATAGAAGATAGAAGAAAGATAAAAAGGATACAAGGGAGGACAGGAAGAACACTCACGTCTCTGATGACATCACTTTGTTACTGGACCAAATTTAAAACCACTTCCCTGGGGGTTCATTGTATGTGAGATAATTAAAAGTTAGCTGTGAACAAATTCTTTAATATTCAATGTTTCTAGACACTCTCTTTGATAATGAAAAAATAAATTTTAAAAAGAAAAGAAAGAGTTAGCTGTGCTTACACCCCTGTTGGTGGCTGAATGCTGACTGATACATCACGGCAGTTTTTCTGACTCATTCCAAGTCTCATGTTTGATTAGTAAGTACAGTGGATATTTAAACCCAGGTTTTTGGATTCCAAGCCCAGTGTTTTCCTGGCCTTGCTGTCTCCTTACATGGCCACAATTTGGGAAATAAATACACATACTGTGAAGTAATAATGTACATTACCCACTTTGAAAAATTTCTCTATTCTTATTTAAAGCCATGCTTCTCTTGTAACCCTCTGGACTCACTCTGCTCACAGTTTGTGTAACAAATCCTGGGGGTGAATTTCACTTTATAGTCACTTGTCACTGGACGTTTATTTGCCTCATTATGACTTTGGGTACATTACCGAACACCAAATTATATTTCCTAATCTTCATAAAAGGATAATTTATATTCACCTCTTCATACCTTTCATTGTCTTAATGGGTGGGGTGGGGCTCCCATTCATCATCAACATCTGATTTTTTTTCACTAGTGGCTGTTACACAGGTGTTCAAATATATTTTTGGGTTATAAACATTTGATAATGACTACTAATAAGAAAATAAATCAATTGGTAAAATTTATAAAATCTCCAAGTTGATGGAAATTTGGCATGCAAACATTCACATGAGAGAGAAGACAGAGGTTGGAGGAGCTCACCATTGCCTACCATGGTGGTCTATGTCAGCTGCAGAGGGTCCGGAGCTCACTTTGGTTCTTGAATAAAGAACCATTTTAATATAGAAGAAAATTACGTATGAATTTACATATGAATTTTTTTTCACATTTAAATATTTATTAAAGAAACCATCTTTAGATTAATTTACATGATATTTGTGCATTGGAAATCAACTCCTGTTCATTTGTGATATAATTAAGTTCCTTATTACTGATTTAAGGTACCATAACAGATTAATGTTTAGGTTCTCCATTTACTAGGAATCACAGATTATCTATAAACATAGTTCTTAGTAAGCTTATAAAAAGATAACTATGTACTCTATGAAACAATGTTAGAAATAACAAAACAGTATTTAAATTCAGCTAAGAATGTGGCTTGTACAAGTAATAAGACATGAGTCAGGAGATTTAGAACAGATTTAAAGGGGTTCATAGAGAACTGCTCATTGTTTGCTCTATAAGGAGGAAGTGGTGAGCCAAGGATCCCTGCGCATAACACATTGCTCCTATACATGATTTCTTCCATGTCGCTTTGCTTTACTGATTCTCAACATTAAGAGCACCTGGAATCACTACACCCCAGACCAGTCGAATCAGAATCTCTAGGGGTTGGTCTACATAGTTTGTGTAATAGAGTCTTGGCACCCAATGCCACTTAAAGTAGCAGAACAAAATCTTAGGATTCTTATCTGAAATAAAAACAAGGTTAGAAGTGTTGCAGGGGGCGGTGTTCCCAGTGGGAGCCATGCAGACTACTGTCCAGTCTGAACTATGGGATCAAAATATAAATGATTCAGCTAACTGGATTCATGTAATTATTATTTTCAGTTTATTATTTTCTAATACATATGATGCGCACATAGAAATTACATACTGAATAAAGGCCCACAATGAGATGCTTCATTTCTACTAGCCTTTGTCTGTAAAGAAATAGCTGTGCTTAACACTTTTCTTCAGTCTGCAGGGGTAACAGTCCATCATTTTCTTTAAGTTGATTCATCTCTTTTTAGGTATCAAATGTAAAGATCTACATGTAGATGTTTGCTATGTATTATATGTAACTGAAATCTAATCATAGAGTTACTCATGTACCACAGAGATACTCCAGGCAGAGTTTTCATGACTAAACTGGGGACTACAACGAGTGCCTTAAGAATGTTGATTTAGGAAAAATGAGAAAGCCCTCTGAGCACACGGTAAAACTGAGTTATAAGGCAGCAGAGTGGAGAGTTGCAAAAATACTGATCAGGGGAAGAATGATCAGAGGCCAGTAGGACCTCAACTCTTGGTCAATTAAAGGCACCCATATGTTTAAGGAAAGAATGTGTCCAACAGATGGAGGATTGCTGTTATTATTGTTAGCCTCTAGTATGTATTGGCTGTTTTCTACATACTTTATATGTTATATTGTTTAATTCTCATAAAAACTCATAAAGCACTACTATTAACCCTATTTTATAGATGAGAATGTTAAAGCTGAAGGAGCTCAAATTGTTTGTCTAGGGTCCTATAGGTAGAAAGTGTCAGCGTCAGTATTTGAACTTAGTCTCAAGAACTTGTATACATAAACACAATTATGAACATCTATGAGGACAGAAGAGAATTCTCTCGTGGGTTTTGCAAAAAGGAATCAGAGGATCAGAAGTTTGTGACTAGACCAATAGTAAGTGTCAGAATTAAGACAACAAGCCAGGTCTCTGGAATCTTAATTTGATGTATTTCTATTAGGCCAGGATTCTTCTCCTTTATGAGAAAGCCATTAAAGAGCAGACCAGTAAAAATGAGATGGCCTCCAGGGTGGGGGCAGCAATGGAGAACTGTATTCGTTGGAAGGAAGTAACTGCACACAGCTCACGTTTAAGGAGTGAAGAGTTATTCTCCAGCTTCTTGAGGGCAGATTATTTACACAAATTGTTTGGAATTCTTCTGCATAGGAGATTTGTCCATTCTTCCCCACTTATTTGTTTGTTCACTCATTTGTATCAGTATGGACTCATGAGTATTTATCTTATACTTTGGGTTATAATCCAATAGATATTATTTATTTTCTTGCTCAAATGGGTCCAGCTTTGGCCATTGGGAGTTTGGTCAGTTGGTTCCTGTGTCCTTTTGACATGCTTATCATTGTGGGCTTTTTATTGTTCTTCGCACTCCTTTATTTCTGGCACTGTGAGATGCTCTAAGATTTCCTGCTTTGATTTTAGGGTCAGCCACTCCTCCAAGGAGCCCTGGTTCCTTTTATTGAAGAATGGTATTAGAAACTAATGTCTAGGTGCTAGGTGTGAATCTTATTTTAAATAATAGCTAATATTAATACTTAGAAGTCAAGACAGTGGTTGCCCTTGGAGAGGTGGTGACTGGAAGTGGTCCCGGAGAGGCTCCAAGGACATATGATCTATTTCTTGATCTCAGTCCTGGTTGCCTGCGTTTCTTCATTTTATGAAAAGTCATCAAGTGTACACTTACCATATGTGCACTTTTCTGCTTTCATGCTATACTTCAATAAAAATTTATTCGGGAAATAAAGGAAAAACAAGACAAAAACTAATTAACACTGAGCATTAGGTAGACATACTCTGGAGTCTGAGTCTCTGGCTTCGAATAATTTGACAGCTATGTAGCTTTCATCTTGCTACTTAATTTTTCTAGCCCTCAATTTCTTCATTTATAAAATAGAGGGTTATCGTGGGCCTCAGATGGCTGTTGTGAGCATTAAATGTCTGTATACGCCCCCCATAAAGTCATACGTATTGTGTGTGCATATACACATACGGTCAATCCTCATTATTTGCAGGTCCCGTATTTGCCATTTTGCCTATTTGCTAAATTTATTTGAAACCCCCAAATCAATGCTCATGGCACTTCTGTGGTAATTTGTGGACATGCAAAGGGCAGCAAAACATTTGAGAATTGCCCATGTTCCCAGTGAGCTCAAATGAGTCAATGCTCTGCCTTCGTGTCCCCGTGTTCCTGCTATAAACAAGTGTCCTTTTCTCAATGTATTTAATGCCACATTTTTCACATTTTTTGTGCTTTTTTTTTGGTGATTTTGTCATTTAAAATGCCTAAGTGCAGTGCTGAAGTCCTGTCTAGTGTTCCTAAGTGCAGGAAAGCTATGATGTGCCTTACAGAGAAAATACACGTGTTAGATAAGCTTTGTTTAGACATGTGTTGCAGTGCTGTTAAATTTAATGTTAATGAATCAACATTATATGTTAAATGAGAAACATATATAAAACAAAGCTATGAATTGATCAGTTGATCAAAATGTTATGACCAGATGCTCTTAAAAACATAACCCTATATTTCCCTGAGGAGCAGTGGTTCAGTATTTCCTAATTTAGTTTTTGTGGCACATTTATAGAACATAATGACTACAAATAATGAGAATAAATTGTGTATATGTGTGCATATATACATATATGCATACAAATATCTATATGCACATACATACGCATATAAAAATCTATGCATGTCTACCTATATACAGATATATATGTGTATGTACACACATATATATAGAGATGTGAAAGCAGTGCCTATGAATATATTATAATAAGCCCTTAATAAATGTATTAGCTATTATTATCTAGGTATCTGACTAGAATTGCTCTCTAATCCACAATCGTTCTTGGGAAAGATGATAATTATTTTTTGACCCTAAGTAGCTCCTCTCTTCCAAGGTATGGAAGGAGTAGCAACAAACAAAGCAAAGCCCCTACTCTTATGGAACCTACATTATAGTATAAATTAAGAGATCTCAGTTTACCGCTGTATGCGCAGCATCTACAATATAGTACCTAGTACTTAACACATACTCAATATTTTCTGAGCTATCTAAGAATCTTAAGGAAGAAGTGAGAGTATGATGAAGGAAGAGTAAAGTTAAATCACTGTATTAGGCTGATACAGGCAAGTACGCAAATGAGCACTGGGTAAGGGATTTTTGTGATGACTGGTCCTTATCCTCAAACCTACTACTCCATGAATAGGTGTCCTGAGTCCTGCATAAGCAAGGAGAAACCAGTCTGACGTAAGAAATGAATGCATGTTCTAGCTTTCAAGTCAATTAGTGCGATATTCCTATTTCTTTTCTAGGCTAAGGAAGCAAATCTGTTCTGATGCTATGCCAATAAATACATGATCTGATTGTTCCAGTTATGCTGTGCCAAAAAAAGCAAAAAATGGGCTTTCCAGTGTTCATTGCGGATTATTGAACACATTTGGTGTCAGTGTGCCTGAGAGACAAGCCACCATTAAAAGCTTTCTAGGCAATTTGAATCAGGTTGCTGAGCTTTGGAAAACATTCTCCAGGTGAGTGTAGAAGACCAAAGAACTCAGAGAACATACATACCCTGAGCTGTTTCAAAAAATACAATACTGAAGCCAGTATGAACCATAGCCTGGGAAATGCAGACATTAATAGTATGAAGGTAGATTTTAAACAAAAGGAGGAGCAGAGAAGGGGCAGTGTCATCTGCATTTGGAACACAGGACAAAGATAAGCACAGTTTATCTCTATAAAATAATCACAGTTTGGGAGAATTCTATGGGGTGAGATCATTCATTGGAATTCAGGTGAGTCCCAGAATGATCCACTGGCTATCAAATCCACACATAAGCCTCTACTAGAATTGTGCCCAAATAAGTACAGTCCTGGAATTCCTCCAAGCAGTCATATCTGGGCCATCAAACCATACCACTTAGATATCTGGCTTCTAGGTGCACAATCTGGAAGAGAGATCAGGAAGCCTGTTCCAGAAATATACTGGGGCCAGAGGTAGGGGAGAAGGCCTGTTTAATTTAAATCAGCTCTCTTCAAATATAAACTGACTCAATTATTTCCAAAGGCCCTTTTCATCTCTAAAATATAATAATTGCATGAAAGAAATATAATATTCTTATTTCAGGAACAGGAATCATTTTCTCAGCCAAAAAACAAAACAAAAAAAAGCACTACCAGTGTGCTTACATCCTATACTGCTAATGCTATTTCTTCCTTGAGGGCTGAATTGCTCCTTTTCATAGGGCAAGGCTCCAGGGTAGAGCTACGAAAACACGAGGTAGCAGACACACATGTGTGGCGGTCCTTCCGCGGGCTGCTCAGCTCTTCCTTCAGGAAGACTTGCTTCAAGGTGGGAGGTTAGCAAACGGCCTCCAGCTGCTCTATCTTCAAATTCGCTGGGGCTTTCATACAGAGGCTTCGCTTTCCCTGGGCAGCTCCCAGCCAGTGACTGGCATGGCAGGAGTACCAGCACCAGGTCATTCCTGCAGAAGGCGGGTTTTCCTCTAATGGGTAAGCTTTGCGCCATGTCTCACCATCAGCCCGGACACGATGTTCTCAGGGCTTGCTCCAGGATGAGGCTCCTCCTGCCGCATCCTGCATCTTTCTCTCCCCTGTCAGACTGAGGACCATCCCCAGCATCTTCCTGTTCCCTCTCTCCCCCCTCCTCTTTATCTTTCAGAGGTATCCCCGCCTCCCCAATCTTGGATATCTGTTTCCATCTTTGAGTCTGCTTCTTGGAAATCGTGACCTGATACACACAAAGGAAAGGATTTGCTTATTCAATAAGATCCAAAAAGAAAGGAAGAGGATAATCTATACATTCCTGACACTGGTCACCTGGTGCTTTTTTGACTGAGCACCTGATGGAGCTGTTAGAATTAAGGCAAGTATGAGGTCACACAGACTGGCCGCCCCTTTTTCGGCAGTGCCCAGAAGGAACAGATGACTCACCCTGGTGTGGACTAGGGGTCGAGGATCCTGGCTCCATCTTGGAACACTGGCTTATCTTGGGTGAGAAGGAACTGACAGTCACTCAATCTCCACCCAGCTCCGAGTATCTCAACTGAGAGTAAGAAGCGGCTTAGCGGGGAAGGGCCAAGGCTGTATGATCGATTCCATGCTGGGTTTCCCTCGCACTTTCCATTCAGGTTTCAGAGTGTATGTCTGGGACCCCTCATGTCCCTCAGGGTTGCCCGGAACGTTCATTTGTCCAGCATCCCCTGGATGGAAATGCTGGGGAGACCCGCCTGGTGTCACACCTCTCACGTGGAAAGATCAGAGCACCAGATGTTTCCCTCAGTTTGTAGCTGGAAGAGTCTCCAGCTGAAAAGCAAAGGAGCGGGGCAGAGGGCTCATGGATGTCACCCGAATAGAGGTCACACCTACACTAGCAGGTTTAGAACCGCTGACTTGGAAATCTCAGAAAATAATAATAAGATTTCACTGGCTTTTCTGCCCTAGGGACTGTGCAGACAGACTGAAGCAGAAATCTTCTTGCCTTGCCCCAGCCAGCCCACTTTTCTCTGCACAAGGAAAGAGCTGGTTAAGGCAGTGAGTCAGAGTTAGGTTTCCCAGAAGCATGCATTTATGGTTACCTTTCCTCAAGAGTAGGGAAATACTTTCATAATTCAGGAAGGAACACCCAGTTAGGAGTTAGAAGCTCTGGCCCCTGCTTCCAATGTTTGCACCAACTTGTGTAGCTTTGAGCAAAGCATCAAAGCTCTCTCACCCCCCGTGTCCTGTGCAGTCAAATCGATTGCTCTGTGATGCAATGTATGGTCCAGTTCTGCCATTCTCTCTATCACCACCTATTGTCTTAATAAAAACTGGTACACAGAATATGACAATAACAAGGCATATTTAATATTAGAGTTTCCCTTCTACATCTGGTTAGCCATCTTTGCAACACTGGCTCTTTCAAAAGAAAACTATTTTCATAAATATTTCCTTTGAAAATCCCCATTTATCTGGAAGACTTAATAAAGCATCTTCTGTGGACATAGAAGCACATTATTCCCTGCCTAATTCAGAGTTTCGTTACCAGGCATGTTCATTTAAAAAAAAAGGCATATTACTTAAATTTTATAGAGAAGATAGTCTACAAAATACGTTATTGTAATATATCTTATAATTTTTCTGGGAGTGTGCTGGAAAAAATATATGTATATTTAACTTTTCCAAAACATTAGCTACCAAACAGAATATTAGATTAAATTTTTTAAATTAAAAAGTTAATTAGAGAAAAATGATAGAAATCTCAAATATCTCATATTGACTTCTTTCCCGAACTCTAAACACTAAACTTTATTGCAAGGAAAGTAGGGTATATGAAGGACAGGCATACAGAGGACAGCACTCGGGGATGCATAGGGAATACGGCAGGCTCACTGTCAAGTTACATGAGTGTTAGTGTCTGGTAGCTATTTGTAGTTCCCATACAATATCTTTATGTCTGTATTCCTTGCTGCTAGGATTGTAAAGGGAGGTCTAATATGTTCTCCTTTTAATCTCGTTGTCAACTATTAGCAGCTGGTGGGAAAAAAAGAAAAAGAAAGAAAGCAAAATCACTTAGGTTTGGCCTTCTTATTATCCTGTCCCCAAATGGCACTGAGAGCAGACAGATGGGTGGCCAGCTGTAGCTACACAGGGCTGGAGACATGGGGCCCCACGTACAAAGCAGCGAGCACTGCCGGGTCCCCACACTGCTTCTGCCGCTGCCTCTGCACACCCGAGTGGTCCTCCCCGGCCAGCATCCCTCACACACACCCGCAAGGCCCTGCGTGTTTTGTCTCCACCTGGGGATGCCCATAGGCTCTGGTTCTCCGCAGCCAGCCAGGAACCATCTCACCATTGTTTAACTTCACTTGTGCCCGGTTCATCAGCCTCTCTGTGAAGAAGAAAGCTCAGCACTAGAAAAGGAGACGACACTGCCGTGGACGCCTTCCTGCCTTCAAAGGAGGTGATGGACTTGGTAAATAGTAACATTCATTTATCTCAGTAGTCTGAGAACTATTATTTTATGCCTTGTGCTCAGATTTTATAATATTGATATTTTCAAGTTCATATTTGTAGAATGTTCCATCCTACACGTGAGAAAACACACCTAGGATGGAACGAGCGGCCTAAAATCGCGAGCCAGTGAGTGACTAGCCAAGAAAGAGAACTCTAGTCCTTCAGCACAGGGAGGTTTCTCCTTCCACCACATCGAAATGCAGAAAGAACATTTCCTCTGCCTGGACGTTAAAGGAGAGAATGGGATCAAGGTCACTCAGGGAAGGCGTCCTGGCTGGCCAGAGAGGTTCTCCCAAACCCCCACCTTGGTATAGTCACTGTCAACACCTGCCCCATGGGCTCGGAAACCTGCATTGTCTGAAACCCAAGAGGGGAATCTGACCCTCCCAGGCACAGGGACCTTACTGAGCCCAGCCTCTCCTGACGGCTCATCCCCCTGCAAAGAATCAGGAGAAAACAGATGTGTGTACTTGCGTGTGTGTATTTAGTGACACAATTACAATATTAAGGAAAATCAAGTTAAGAGTCGCCTGATTTGTACCCCTGAGAATCGGGCCATTTTGAGGATTAGAGAAGACAGTGTAGAAAAAACCTTTTTGTAAACTAAATAAAAGTTCATCAGCAGTATTATTATCATGTACCTGTAGACATTCGAAGTGCTATAACTTTTTTTTAGACTAAATTTTGCTAGATTTACTAAGTACTGTAGACACCCCTCAGAATTCAAGAAAGTCTTCAGCAGTTAGGATTTAGAGCTCAGCTCTTTTAAATCATCCTGGAAAATGAACTTGTTAACAGAGAGTATCATCCACGCACATTCATTCTTTAGTGTGTGCCGTAGAGTGTCCTCCAATAAATCCCCTCAGTTTACTTGTGGCTGCAGTGGCAGAGTGTCAGGATAAAGGGGGCTTCTGGAGAGGGGAGGGGGGCTCAGATCAGGAGTCCCTGCTTCCATCCTCTGTCACAGCTGTGGTTCTCCAAGAACCTGGGTTGAGCAACTTCCTTCCCTTCCTGGTTCTGGCAAGTCTTACCCGGGTTCCTTTCTTCCTCACTCATGGTGTCTGGAGCACTTCTGAGCATTTTCTTGTGATTGCTATAATTAATACCACTTTTTATTTTTCAGGGAAAACTTCCCCTTCTGCCCATAACACTACCATTTTCAGGCCACTCATCTAGAAACTGCCACTATTCCTAAAGAGCATCTTCAAGACCCCTGCTCCTCCTGACACCAGCTTTCCTTGGCTCAGAGTCCTACATTTGGGTCTTCATTATTCTTCACCTTTCCCAAAGTGTTTTTGGTGTGCAGAAAAAGGCAGAAAATTCAGAAAAGACTAATGAATGATTTACTCTTATTTTGATCCAACTGGTATTTAGTTTAAGAAAGTTGTGCATTCAAAAACCTCAATTGTTTTTGAATCTTTAAAGTTTAGTTTACAAACCTTATTACTCTATCCTATGCTATTTAGAAGATTTCACAATAATTTCTAAGGGGCCTTTGAATAATGTTGGCTCCGTCTATGAACCCAGATAACCCCCATTTCAACCTAGTATATTACTCTAGTAAGCAG
>RJWJ010029306.1:0-20735 GCA_004363605.1 Indri indri
AACGCCCCAGGAACAGAAATTTAGCAAAAACTAAGAGTAAAGTCACTGCTTTAACTTCTTATTCTGACCTATTCTCTCTCTCTCCCTTTACTCTCTCTCTCTCTCTCTCTCTCTCTCTCATCTTGCTAGGATTTTACTGTTAAATGCTAAACTTCAACACCCAGAAGGTACATGAAAGGTTCCCACCCACTCTTTGGAAGAGTTAACTGAAAGTAAGATCTACTCTCTCCCTAAAATCATATTAAAACTACAAAAGAACTAGAATATTACCTAGTATCAACTATGGGACCAATATTTACTGAATAAATGAATGACAAGAAAAATTGAGTTGACATCTTTATCTGGAATATTTGATTTATAAATGTGGGCCTCAGCTCTAAAAAGTGAATTAAGTCCATTATGACTAAGCCCCAGGCACGGTGACTCATGCCTGTAATCCTAGCACTCCGGGAGGCCTAGGTGGGAGGATTGCACGAGCTCAGGAGTTCAAGACCAGCCTGAGCAAGAGCGAGACCCTGCCTCTACTAAAAATACAAAAAAATTAGCCAGGCGTGGTGCCATGCACCTGTAGTCCCAGCTACTTGGGAGGCTGAGGCAGGAGGATTGCTTGACCCCAGGAGCTTGAGGTTGCTGTGAGCTAGGCTGACGCCACGGCACTCCACTCTGGGCAACGGAGTAAGACTCTGTCTCAGAATAAAAAAAAAAAAGACTACCTGCTACATCCTTTCAGAGTAGAAAAGGGGAAAGGGGGAAAAAAAACTACATACTACAAATTCACACAAAGTTGGAAATCTATGTCACATATTTCACTGTTTATGAAAGGTCGACAAGCAGTAACATTCTTACCCAGCTCTGGGGAGTGCAGGAATAACAACATCTTCCAACAAATGGCCTTTTCCTGCTCATTAGGCTTTCTTTCCATTTTAAAGTGGCAGATCTGAAGACGGTAGGTCCAAAACCACCCTCACCCTAATATATGGTAAGGAAAAAATAGTGTCTAAATGGCAAGAGACTTATACTTGTCTTGATCTCTAAAACTAAGATATTTCAGATAGAAGAGAAACCTATGGCATATTTTTCTTTTGGAAGTGTATCTATGTGTCTCACATAGTAGTTTTCATTTAAGTGCTCATTCCACGGTCAACACTTGGACAAAAGCTTGGCACATAAGCAAAAGTTGAGCACTTAAGAATAGTAACAGCTAATAATGATCGCTACATACTCAAGGCAGCAAAGGTTTAAAAACTAAGTTGTAGAAGGTCAAAGGTCAAACAGACTTCCAATAGAACAAAAGGACTAAGTTCAGACTCCTGGATCCCTGTGCTAACAGTTAACCTTACTCCCTTTTAAATCACACACCTCCACTATAGAACTCTAGAGCCTTATATAGTGAGTAAGTTGTTACTCTACAGCTTAAAATATTTTACTTTAAATAAAAATAAGGTAAACATACAAAATTCCTTTATCTTATCAAGACAGTTTAAAGCCTGGAATTTAAATTACAGCCAGACTCGTCAAGTAGGTTCAAACCTTGCTCTTCTGTTCTAAAAATTTATTTCTTAACTTTGAATCCATCAGTTGCTCAAATTTCACAGATATAATGTTCTCAAAACTAAGTCCAATAAATACCATTTTTATATAAAGCAGATAGTGTTTGAGATAACTTTTTTTGGTCTTTTTTACAGAGAAGAGCATTTCATCTTTTTTTATTTTATTTCAGAATATTATGGGGGTACGAACATTTTATTACACAATTTATTTCTGCACAGTTTAACATTTGAAACATGCCATGTTATATTGAAACAGGGAAAACAACACAAGAAAAATGCATGTTATTTTGATCGAATTTATACTATAATTTCTTATTTTAGTTTTTTTAGAAGTTTAGTTCCATTATAAAATTCATGCTCTTTAATTATGGGAAACGGATACCAAGAGGAAAAAAACAATCTCTTACACCACCCAAAACAACTACTAGGGTTTTTTTCCTATGCAAACATGTCTTTGCTTTTTAACATAATCACTGTAACTACATTTTCTACCCAGTTTTTTTCTTCCCAATTAAAATACCATAAAATGTTTAAAAATATTATTAGACTTAATAAACAGACCTTCTAACAGAGGCAGTTTCTGTAGCTATTAACCTCTGCTTGGTATTATGTTGCTGCCAGCATTTCCACCTTCATAAACAACACTGAAATGAATATTTTTAGGTTGAATGCTTTTAACACTTATCTTAAACTTACCCATTCTTCACTTGTGTGCTTACATCGACCAACACTGTATTCTGATGAATTTGGCAGATAAGAAACATCTATCGTGCCAAGGTTCAGTGCAGATTCATCCATGTCACAAAGGGTAACTCCCAAATCATGTGCTATAAAAAATATATACCATTTCAGTTCATGAGGAATCCAGAGAGTAAATACCAAAACTTAAAATTCTGACTTCTACATTATTTTGCTCTATAATGGAGTATCAAAGGAACTACTGGTAGACTTCTACCCTGTTGAGTCACAGTATAAAAAGTGGCTTTGATGTGTTTATATGAACTCAGGCTGCCTTGATGGAAAAACACAAAAAAAACAAAGAAACCAACATTTGTATCCAAGACTTCCTAAATGCGTAAGAATACATTTGTATCCTTAGACTTTCCAAACAAAACAGCTATGAATCGTCATTTGCAAGTGTAAATAAGAGTTTATTTCAGGTATTTTTGTTAATAATTGAACAGCTTGAAAATGAAGGCATGCATTTAATGAAATATACACTATATGGAAGCATACACATAGATAATTTTTTAAATTACATACTGGAAATATTTGCTCATACATACTTATGCAATGTAAAATCAACAAAGGCAATCAGGGTCCCTCTAAAGTTTCACGCATAAATTGAATTAAGCTCTTAATTTTCTTGTGATGCCCTAAATGATATTTGCACTTTTAATACTCCACAATGCTCTAAAAGAAAAAGTACACTACTTTGAAATATCTGTTTTGTTTTCATCCTTTTCAATAAGCCTTTTTCAGGCCGGGCATGGTGGCTCACACCTGTAATCCTGGCGCTCTGGGAGGTCGAGGCAGGAGGATCACTTGAGCTCAGCAGCTGAGACCAGCCTGAGCAAGAGCGAGAGATCCTGTCTCTACAAAAAAAATAGAAGAATTAGCTGGGCGTGGTGGCAAGCGCCTGTAGTCCCAGCTACTCGGGAGGCTGAGGCAAGAACATCACATCGCTTGAACCCAGGAGTTTGAGGTTGCTGTGAGCTAGGCTGATGCCACGGCACTACTAGCCCAGGCGACAGAGCTAAACTCTGTCTCAAAATAATAATAATAATAATAATAATTTTTCTACTCTAAGGGAAAATATGAATGAACTCCTATAATAGATATTAATCTAAAATATAAAAACTTTCTAACATAATCTCTAGTCTCAAATTATTTTTGCTTTCGGCTGTTTCTCACTTGGCCTTAAATTATTCCTTTAAAATCCTGAAAGGTCATGTCCAAATTAACAGTGTTCCTTGGAGGGTATATTGTGATTTCTTTACAATCCCCTGTGGGTTTCCTGCAGTAACTGCTACCCTCAGCATAACTAGGTAAGTCCTTAACAATTTCACATTAGTAACAATCTAACATAAAGGCCAGAGGAGAGAAGAGCAAAGCAATGCACCTGGGATGAAAGTTCTTCCGTGTTACAAAATAAAACTTCAGCACTCAGCTGTCAGTTTCGGGTGTAGAATGTCCATACAACAGGGGGAGCCCGCTGCCGCCTGAGAAAACGAAGGGGATGAGGGGATGAGAAGAGGAAAAAGAGAACTCGTGCCAATACGAAGTCCACGTTTTGCTCCTCCTCCCTCCCCACAGAGTTTGCCCAAGGTCAAGAAGCGTTCTTTAAAAAAAAAAAGAAAAAGAAAAAAAGATTCCCGAATGCACCAGGCAGCACCAGCTGAGGGTAGCCGACTGTGGGACCTGAAAGGGACAGAGCCAGGAGGGCCAGCTTTGAGATTTAAATCCTCCACTGCTTACCATGTCTTTTTACAAACTAGTGAACTTCTATGCCTCAGCTTCCCCATCTGAAAAATGAGCATCACATGATAGCTCTTATCCGCTGGGTTGCTGGGGAGGACTTAATAATAAATACAAAGCGTCTAGCACAATGTGTGACACACAGTGAGTGCTCAGTCCAATCAAGGGTGGCTGCTGTCATTGGATTATCCCCAGCACGGGCTGCTCTCAGAGCACACCTGCTGTCTCGATACCCACCCCATGCACCTGGGCGGGCTGGCTGGTGGCGCCTCGGCACCGTCAGGTGCTTAGAGAACTGAGTCCATAAGGGCTCCCTCCTCCCCAGAGGAACCCATGCGGCAGCCTGATCTCCCCCGGAGAGAACAATCCCGACCCCCACCCCTGCACGAGCCCGGCCCATTACTCAGGGGCAACCCCCGAGCTCGGGGAGGGAGAAAGGGCAACACGATGGCCCCAGCAACTTGCAGGAGTCGCGCCCGGTCCACGCACCTGTCCCGGCGCTCCCGGCCGGAGCAGCCTCCCGCAGCCCACACCCGCCCTTGCAGCTCGCACCCCTGCAGCTCCGGCTCGGGTTGCGGCTGCTGCCGGCACTTCAAGTCCGGGTCCGCGCCTGCTGCAATGGCGCGCCCTGATGACGCAGCCGGCGTGCGGGAGTGACGTGCCGGGGCAATCCCGGAGCCACTCCGGGGGCTGTGTCGGGCGCGTGGTGCCGACCTCGTGGCCTTGTGCCACGTGCGTGGACCTAGAGTGTGTGCATGAGAGTTTCGGGGGGAGGCGGCTAAGGATGGTATGTGAGTGCCTAAACGAGTGGCTGCGCCGAGTGGGGCAAGCGATACACGTTTGAGAGTAGGTGTGTCCCTAAATCTGCATTGTGCCAACTCACTTTATCTGGGAGCTCGTATCTCTGCCACGCTCTGTTGGGAGTGTGTGTGGGGGCCGCCAGGTTTTATGTGTTATGTGTGGGTTTTTTATTAGATTTTTAAGACTTTGCAGAATCTATTAAGGACGGACGAGACAGGGATTGCAAATGAGCATGTCGTGTAATTTCTGTAACAATGGCTGAGTGCCTGTCCTTTAAGGAGGAAAATGAGTAATGAAAAGAGAAGCAAATAGGGATTGGAGGATACAGAGCGTCAGTTAGACAGGAGAAATAAGGGAGTTTGTTTTCTTGCACAGCATCGTGACTGTAGTATAAAAATGTATTGTGCATTTCAAAATCGCTAAGAGTACATTTCAAATGTTCCCACCACGGCGGTGGATATGTTGATTAGCTTGATTTAATTATTCCACATTGTATTCATAAATCACAATATCAGTTGGTACCCCTAAATATATACAACTGTGATTTTTCAATTTACAATTTAAAAAATTAAAATTAAAAAAAAAAAAAAAGGCTTGAAGCAGTCCAAAAGGGCTTGAAGGTGGGCTACAGTTGTCCGCCTTTAGCCCTTCAAACAAAATAACACGGGGCATGAAGAGATTCTGTCACAATATTTGTCCTGCCATTGACAAGGCCAGTGGTTATCAAGAGCATTAGCAATTTAGAAGGAAAAAGATAACCTTTTATGTGCATTCAAGCAACAAGCATTAAGTATGAACTAGGATCTGGGAACACAAATATGACTAAGACATAGCCTCTGCCCTCAATCCTCTGTCACCAGTCCTTGTCCCTTCTGCACATTCTAACCCTAATCCCCTATTTAAAACAAATCTTCATGCACGTCCACCCCAATAAAAACCTTCATAGGCCAAATGCTTGTGCCTGGCCTGTACAGCCTCCGCAGAGAGGCCTCTACTATTTCCACTCTTCTCCAGCAGGACACCCTTACTTCTCAGATTGTATCCAGACAAGCCGTGGGCACTCGTCCTCCTAATTCTGCTATGGTACTCCCTTAAATTCTCTAGTTGTGTCCTGAAATAGTTCTCCAAGCCTCCCCTAATCTCTCTGTCCCTTGATAATCACACTCTCCTGTGAAATCACACAGATTTGCTATGGTACCGCACCTGGGGTCTTTCTCAATTGTGTCAGTCTTCTACAAGTTTACACACTCATCATGTCAGTCACTTGTCTCAGTCTCTTAGTTAACACCACAGTGTCTTATTATAGTAAGCACTCAGTAAATACTTGGTGAAGGTGAGAAACAATAAGAAAAACAAGAATTCTTTCTCTTGAATTTTCTACTTCTGTTTATAAATCCATCCCAAAATGCAATTGTTCTCCATTTTTGAAACAATCCAATTGTACAGATTGGCCCCAGACAAAGGAAAAAAAACAGGGGTAAGGGTCCTAGGGTTTGAAGTCACAGCTAAAGAGAAAGTAACAACAAATGAACTAGAGCATATCACAGGAAGTTTAAAATGTAAACTAGAGGGAAATAATTCCATTATCTTACATCAAGTTCATTTGTAGGCAATTCTTCTGTAACGCCCATTGATTGCAGGAGATGTAGATTACAATGCCACTTGTTTCAGGTTACTTAATGAGAATTGTTTTGGAAACAGGTGACACCCTTGACAATCTGTTCTATCAACAGAACCACAATAATTTATGGTAATCCAATCTAGCCAGCTAAGGTGGAGCAACAGGACTGAATTTACTCTCCTGGCTAAAACTAAAAACAAAAACAAATGGGCAAACAATGGCTCTAAAACATTAGACTGTGTAGCAGTGCTGGACAGTGGTCCATGAGAAAGTAAAACCAGAAGAAGTGAGTCCTATGATTACCTCAGTTTGTAACCTAGAAAGAGTTGTCAGGCTGCAGGACTAAGAGGGGGAATCCGGGAAGAGCTAGTCAGACTCCCTGAATTGTGGAGATATTAATAGAACTGAGAGAGCAGGGAGACCAAAGAAGTTGGAGCTGGAATAGAATACCAGAGAGGAGACAGCTACACAGGGAAAGAAGGAGCTATGGAAATCTGCAGATCTCACCCCAGTCTTCATGTGTGTGAGTAAGCTACCCAAGGCTAAGGAAGAACCACATATAGAGATAAGAGAGAACAATAACAAAAGCTTGCACAGGGCAGGGAATTATTCCTGTTCCCACAAGGCAGAGTGGAAATGTACCCAGTGATTATACAGCACCAGGAATAGTGTCTGATCCTGGTCCCCAGACTGGAAAACCTCATAATTCATAACTCAAATGGCCTTGCGACAATAGCAGAGCAAAATTAGCCCTAGGGTAAATGCTACTCTGGTCTCAACCTAACAAATCTTAAAAGCCAGCCCCAAAAGGACTAAACTGTTTTTAAGAACAAAGTGTCCCAGAACAAAGCACAAGAATATTTATAAGAAATCAAAAATATCCAGCACCCATCAAGGTAAAATTTACAGTGTCTGGTATCCAATCAATGTTATCAGACATGCAGAAAGAAACAGGAAAGTAAGGAGGAAAAAAATCCATCTGTAGATTGATTTCTTTCAATCAATTGAAAGGATCTTAAAATGACAGAGGTGATAAAATTAGAGAATAAGGACATTAAGAAATTATAACTATATTTAATGTGTTCAAAAAAATAGAAGAAAGATTGAGCATGTTAAGTAGAGATGTGAAAAATCTTTAAAAAAAAAAAAAGTCCAAACCAAACATCTAGAGATTATAAAACCATTTTCAAAGATATTTAACACACATGCACATAGGATTAATAGCAAATTAAACATTATTTAAAAAAAAAAGAACTTGAAAATATTGAGAGAGAAAGTATCCAAAATGAAACACTGCTGGAAGAAAAAGACTAAAAATAAAAATGAACAGAGTACCAGTGAATTTGGTACACATGCAATTGGAGTCATTGAAAAGAAGGAGAAATCTGAGGTGAGAACAGATCAAGGGGACAGAAAAAATATATTGGAAGAAATAATGGATGGAAACTTTCCAAATTTGATAAAAACTATAAACATACAAATCGAAAAAGCTCAACAGACTAAGTAGAAACATGAAGAAAACTATACCAAGGAGCATCAGAATCAAAATGCCTAAAACTAGTGATAAAAAGAAAATTTCAAAAGCTGTCAGAGGGGGAAAAAAAAGACATTACTGTAAAAGGAACAAAGGTAAGAATGACAGCAGACTTCTCATCTGAAATATGTAAACAGAAGATGGTGGAGCAGCATCTTAAAGTACTGAATGAAAAAACTGGCAATCTAGGATTCTTACATATATGTATATGTGTATACGTATTTCAAAACAAGACAAAATAAAGGCATGGTTCTGACACATAAACACCGAAAGACTTCATCACCAGCAGACTGACATTATACGAAATGTTAAAAGTCCTTCAGGCAAAAGGAAAATGCTACCAGATGGAAATCTGAATCAGCACAATGGAATTAAGAGCTTAAGAAACCACAAATATGTAGGTAAACAATTTTTTTCTTGTTTTTAAAACCCTTTGTAAAAGATAATTGATTGCCGAATGCAAAAACAGAAACAATATTTTGTGGAGTTTATAACATGTAGAAATAAAATGTATGACAACAACAGCACAAAGTCCAGGGAGAAGTATTCTGTTGCAAGATTCTTCTACTAAGCATAAAGTGGTGTAATAATACTTGAAGGTAAACTGTAATAAGTTAGAGATGTATACTTTTACTTCTAAAGCAATTATTGTAAAAGCAAAACAAAGAGTTATAGTTAATACGTCAACAAAGAAGATTAAGTAGTCATTTAAAAAAAGCTTAATGAGTCCAAAAGAAGGAATTAAATGAGGAAAAAAAGGAAAGAATAGATGGGATAAAGAGAAAATACACAGTGGCCAGGCATGGTGGTTCACACCTGTAATCCTAGCACTCTGGGAGGGTGAGGTGGGAGGCTCACTTGAGGTCAGGAATTCAAGACCAGCCTGAAGAAGATTGAGACCCTGTCTGTACTAAAAATAGAAAAATTAGCAGGTGTGGTGGCTTGTGCCTATAGTCCCAGCTACTGGGGAGGCTGAGGCAGGAGGATCCCTTGAGCCTAGAAGTTTGAGGTTGCTGTGAGCTATGGTGATGCCACTGCACTCTACCCAGGGTGACAGAGCAAGACTCTGTCTCGAAAAAAAAAAAAAAGAGAGAGAAAATACATAGCAAGATGGTAGACTTAAACCCAACCATATAAGTAATCACCCTAATTAAAAGGCAAAGATTGTCAGATTGGAGAGAAAAGCAAGAGCCAACTACATGCCACCTACAAAAAAACCCACTTTAAAGAAAAGCTAAAAGTAAAAGGTTAGAAAACAGAATGCTATGCAAATGTTGATAATCAAAAGAAACATAGGTGGCTGTATTCATATCAGAAAAAGTAGATTGCAATACAAAGAATATTACCAGAAATATAGAGGATCATTTCATAATAATAAAGAGGTCAATCCATCAAGAAGACAAAACAGTTCTAAACCTTTACGCATCTAATACAGTTTCAAAATATATTAATAAAAAACTGACAGAATTGCAGGAAGAAATATAAAAATCTACAGTTATAGTCAGTGATTTCAAGGCCCCTTTGTCAATAACTGATGGAACAAGTAGGTAGAAAATCAGTAAAGATGTACAAAGCTTGTACAATACTATCAATCAACTTGCCCTAATTGATATTGACAGAACACTCCACCCAATAACAGGAGAATACACATTCTTTTCAAGTGCACACACAACATTTGCCAAAGTAGACCATATTCTGGATTATAAAACAAGTCAATGCATTTATAAGGATTCAAATCATATAAAACATATATTCTGACCACTGGAAATAAGAAATCACTAACTTAAAGGTTCCTAGAAAAATCCTTAAATATTTGGAAACTAACACACTTCTAAAAAACCATGGTGTAAACGAGAAATAAAAATGAAAATTAAAAGGTACTTTAAACTGAACAGTAATGAAAACACAACATATCATAATTTGAGGAATGCAACTGGAACAGTACTTGGAGAGAATTTTATAGCACCAAAACACCTATATCAGAAAAGAAGAAAGGTCTCACATCAGGGATCTCAGCTTCAGCCTTAAGGAAGAAGAACAAATTAAAACCAACATAAGCAAAACAAAAACAGGAAATAATAAAGGGCAGAAATCAATGAAAACAAAATTTTAAAAACAGAAAAATAATAAAGAAAATCATTGAAACTGAAAGTTGATTCTTTGAGAAGATCAATAAAGTGGATAAACCTGCAGCCAGATTGATGAGGAAAAAAGAGAGAGAGGACACGTATTGCCAATGTCAGGAATGAGAAAAGTAGCATCACTACAAATTCTGCATATATAGTGATCCAGCCTTCCCATTGCCCAGACTAGTTGCCTTTTGTTTTCAGTATGGCATTTCAAGATGTCAGATCCCCTAGGAGTCTGATTAGATCCTATAGAAAGCTGGCCCCACCCATTGTACCCGCAGAGAAGCTCTTCCTTCTCTAGCTCTATTATTAGATAGGGACTAGATATCTTTTCCCTCCCTCTAATTTTGTTCAGGGAGGGAATAGATAGGGATCACTTGCCCAACTCTGAGAGAAGAATGAATCACTGCCTCTGTGCACATTGCATTTTGCTTTGTTTGTCCATTTTCCAATTTTAACTCTTTCTTCTGCCATTCTACCTATTGGCGTACCTGCTAACATTTTAACATGGCTCATCCACCTGATGATCCTGCAAGATATTATGATCTTCAATTTGCAGAAAAGAAAAATTAGGCTCAGAGAAATTAAATACATTGCCAAAATTATCCAAATAGAAGGTAGCAGAAAGGGATTTAAACTTAAACCTTTCTCACACTAAACCCCATATTCTTGCCAATAACTCAGGCTTCCTGCTCACAAGGGCTTCCCTTCAGACTGATCCAAATTCATTGATCGAAACTTACTTGGGTGCATTTGTTCAAGTTGCTACAGACCCACCTATGTATGATATTAATAGCATTTTTCTGCTATTGTGAGGACATTGTCTTCCGACTTACCAAATTCAATGAATGATAAAGTATCGATGCCATTCCCTGATCTAAAATATAACAATCATTCTATTAAAAACTTTTCAAGGAAATAGTTTGGTATGATCTATCATTACTGGAGCCGTGCTGTTCTGATCATCTACTTTTCTTCAGGCTCCTTCTGGGTATTCATTTACGCAGCAAATATTTATAAAACATCTGCTTCATGCCAGGTGCCCTGCTGTAGATACAGCATTGAACAAGACAGCTGCATTCCTCCTCCTTTCAAGCTTACGGTCTAGAATACTTACAATACTCCTGTTTAATCGCTGTTTCCAAAAAGCTTCAAAAATCAGCATCGAGTTCATTGATCTGTGGCTTCCAGAATTCACTTCCCCAATTCTGGTTGATCTGGGGCAGTCACTGAGATCTGCCTGTCCCTATACCTATTCCCTCCCTCTGATTTTATTCAGGGTGATCTCTTGTCTAACTCTTAAGAAGAGAATGAATCAAGGTATCCAAGCCAATTATGATAATCTTGTTCCCTAATATTGCAACTGTCCCTGCAGCCAAGATGTCACATGACCCAGTTCTGGGCAATGCAAACTAAGGGAAAGGCAAACTTGAAGATTTCTGAAGAAGCTTTTTTTCCTAGTAAAAGGGAACAGACAGCTTGCACCATTTCTTTTTCACCTTTTTCCCCATTTGCTGTGTAATTTAATGTCCAAACCCAACCACGACCTCGGGATTTGCCAAATCTCTACCTACGTAAGCCACTAGAATCTTGTCTCTTGTTACTCTCAGGTAAATGCATTCCTGTTTCATATTTAATTTTGAGCATGGATCTCATTGCTCAAACATATGAAAAATAAAATTAAAGAGAGAGTGAGTCTAGAAATAGTCCCTGCCTCTGTTTCATGCTGACAGATGGCAGTGGAAGTGACCTTAGCCTCTGCCTTTTAGAAAGGACCTTAGGCCAGAAGAGAATGGAACTCCCCTGACTCTCTTTTACCACATTTGTGGAATAATAAGGACTTCATTTGGACTGAAACCTGCTTCGTCAGGATGCTAATCAATAGATTAAGCTTCAAATAAGAGACAGCAAAGGATGATCAGAATAGTAAGGGTGGTGCTGGCTGGAAATGTCTATAACTGCGCCCCACACTTGGACTGCTAATTGTGTTACCCATCACATGGATATTGGCTTATGGAAGCATAATTCAAAGTTGAACAATTTAGAGCAATAAATAATGAATATTCTGCCTTATTTTAGAAAAAGCAGAACACACCAAGAAAAGCGGGCCCAGCCTGCAGGTACAGACAAACAGACAACTATTTCCTTAGTTCCAAGCTATTGCTCCCAAGCTAAAATATTTGGGATATTTTCTCTTACATAGACAGTTGCTTCCAAGTCTTAAAGGAGACTGAACTGTGGCCAAAATCCATGGCTTGCAATAGTGTAACTTCCTGGGCTCAGGCATAAGGCACACGGGGACCTCATCTAAGGGGACAGAGTCAGGAGGGCAGAACCAACAGAAGGGAAGGTGAAGTAATTTCTCCGGATACCAAAACCAGGTAGAGCGAGATGTTGTGTCCAAAGAATGCATCAAGCCCAGATCTGACTGGACAGCCATTGGGATAGGAAAGGTCCCTGTGACAAGGCAGGGTAGAGCGACAGTCCCTCAGGATGGTCATCAGATACACCTGAGCCAAGCAGGAAGCAATCAGGCTTCTGGGAGATCTCTCCCGGCATCTCCTACCAAACGGGGTACATGACAAGACTCAACCCCCCAGAGAGGAGGCTCGGTGGGAGCTAGGCAGGAGTCCAAGCTTCCAGCTGTGCCTGTGGGCAGGGCACAAATTCTAGAGAGAAACTGGGGCACTGGATGGGAAAACTAGCAGAGCAGGGTAATTAAGAAATTAGCTTGTATGTCTTTTTTTTTTTTTTTAACAACTGTTACCTCATTCTTAAGGAATGAAAGGTATTTCTCCTTTCTCTCAGGAGTCTAGCCAAGTTCTGTGATTTAAGTCCTGAGGTTCCCTAAGCCATTGAGGGAGGCTGAGTCATGGCAATTAACAGCCTTTTTGTGACCAAAAGCCAAAGAAATGAGGAGCTGCTTGACTGGGGTTGGTAGCCAAAAAGGCAAAACCTAAATGGGCCTTTGTTTTCTCATGGACTCAATCTGGATTATGTGAGGGGGAGAGGTTACCCGAGAATAAGGTACTGGTCAGGATGACCCAGGCACCGAAAGGGCACAGGCTGAGGGATCTGACTGCGGTTCAGCTCTGAGATTCCTCAGCCGCAGGGCCTTGGAGGGGCAGGTCTTCGAAGGAGGGCAAAGGTGGGAGAACTGTGAAGAGTGAGAATCCAGAGGTCTCAGTGGCTGAAGGATGTCATGAAGGGAGTGGGGCTTCGTGCACCATGCAGAGCCTGGGCAAGGAGCCGCAGTGAAGGAGGCCAGCCCCAGCCACGCCAGGGCCTCTGCTTGGCTTCTGCACAGCACAAGCAGGAATAAGGGGGTGGGGGGCAGAATCCCCAAATTATCAAAATTGTCACTACTGGACTCCAAGGGAACCTTGACACAAGCTGTTTAAAGACAGATTAAGTCAACATACATTCATTCAGAACACATCGACCGAGAGCCTGTTTGTGGCAGGTATCTTGCTAAGTGCTGAAGATATACCAATGAAGATATACACGGACCTACCCTCATGGAATTAATAGTCTAAAGGCCTGTGGCATGTAGATATTGACAGGTAAAAAAAAAAAATCACAATGAAATAAGAAAAGTGCAATAAGGAATCTAAACAGCATCTGTTCCAGATAAGGTTGACAGGGAGGGTTTCTGAAAGGCGAGAGCAGCTACACTAAGGCCAGGGTGTGGGAAGGGTCTGGCCATGAAAGGAGGCCAGAGAGGACCTTTCCAAGAAAAGGCAATGTGCATACCATGCACAGGGGGAGGACAGAGCTTGGCAGAGAGTAAGAACTGTGCAAAGGCCAGTGTGGTTAGAGTGGATAACCGACAAGTGGCAGCGGGAGGGGCTGGAATGCCAGAAGGAGCCAGATGGAGCAGGCCTCTTTAAGACAGAGTGAGAAGTCTAGAAAATTAAAAATAAAATTGGAACATGTGTCATAAATGTCCCGGAGGAGCTCACATACCCTTTACCTTGTAAGAGTTCAAAATAGAAGCTCAGACCTATGGACTTGGTCAACCCGGAGGAAGACAAGTGCACAGTGATTCAGGAGCTACGCTGTGCGCAAAGGCCTGCCTGGGGCAGACTGGCAGCGGAGAATCTAGGTAGGAGGAAAGCAAGTACATTTTGTAAGCTTCCCTTTATTGAGCACTTGCTACATGCCAAGAACAATTCTAAGTAACGTACAAGCATTATCTCAAGCAATCCTCTGTATCAGTTATGGCACAGTCAGGAACACAGAGCCTGTGCTGATAGCTCAGTAGTGAGATTTTAATACAGAGAACTACTTAGGAAGGTCTTGGAAAGCTGAGAGGACAAAAGGGGAGGGTGAGGCAACCCAGAGATCAGTGACAACCCACGATCACAACCCTCCTTCAGGCTGGAGTGGCAAAGCAAGGGCTACAACTGGGGCCAAGGCGACGGGACGCACAGGAGGGGCTGAAAGCGCCGAGCCACCACTGCTGGAGGTGCCACCTGAAAAGGAGGGGATACCTTGGCTTTTACCCTCTGCCAAAATAGGGGCCGAACCAACTGCCAGGGGACCCAAGGAATGCATGTGAAGGGGGCGTCCCCCTAAGATACAGGGTAAAGCAGGGAAAGATGGGGAACAGTCTGAGGGCAAACAGGCAAAGAGGGGCCCATCCTCTCAACAGCCCCTGGGTTAGGAACTATTATTACCCTCATTTTTCAGATAGGGAAACTGAGGCACAGAGCGAGGTCAATTGAATCTGGGAAGTGGCAGAACCCCAATTTGAATTCAGGTCTATCTGATTCTAGAGCCTAAACACGTAAGTAATACATTATTTAACCAGCCTAGGCAAGAACCTGGTAGTTAGAGCTGGGCCACCAGATCCCAGGTCTAAAAATATTATTATAATATAATTGTTGTTAGGATTTGCTATGGAAGTTGCCCTAGTTCTTTGGTGGTCCTCATTTCAGGGCTAGGTTGCCAAGACCTTATGCTTGGAAAATTGCAGAGACTTTGGGGACAAAAGAGGGAATCCTATTCCATTGAGCTTGAATCCTAGTGCAGAATTTATCCTAAAATCTTTGAAACTCTTTATGAACACTTACGGTGACTTTGTTCTGGGAAGAGTGTCTCTGTTTCAGTCAGGATGGGCTAGGTTATGATACAGTAACAAAAGTCTCAGTTGTGGGATAACAGAGTTTATTTCTTGCCTATTTTACATGTAAATGGCAGGTTATTATAGGGGCTCTGCTCATAATGGGGGGACCCAGGCTGAGGCAGGCTCCATATAGATATGTGGTTTGGTGATTGCCAAGCCTGGAAAAGCTGGTGTAGTGAACTACACGCCGGCTTTCGATCTACCCATCAGTTCCGTTCACATTTCATTAGCTAAAGTAAGTCATGTCAAGCAAGTGGGTAAAGAATAATCCTACCAGGAGCCCCAAACCAGATAACTAAACCTTTATGAACAGCCCTAATGACGATCAGAAGCACCTCAGTGACACCTCTTGTTTAGCTGAGATAAAGCAAAGGTCCTAATGCGGCATGAAGAGATGTAGATTTCGGAGCTTCTAACAAGCCAGGCCACCCTATACAACATCATCAAAGCTTGTCTTTGTTGTGCTCAGAATTGCACGTCTGAAGATAATGCATCTTTTAGGAAAACCTATTGTTCCTAAAATTCACCATTGGTTCCTGGAAAATATTATCCAAGATGGCTCGTGGAGCTGAGATGCTGGCAGGAATGGTATGAAAACAAGGTGTCTCGTTCTCTGGAAGAGGGATCCTCCCATGAACTGGGTTGTGCGTGCCCAGACCCATCCAGAGCTTTTCTACTGTTATATAACCTGATGTCAGATCACTGGGGACTGATGGCTTGTCGAGCAAATCCTAGCTGAGGCTGTAAGGAACAAGGCCTTTTCTCGGCTTCCACAACCCCATGCTCACCTGCATTTTGTTCTCCCTTCCTCAATGTTTTCTCCTGGCATCTTTTGCTGGCTCAAATCCCTCCTTCCTTCTCACCCCGCACTGTCTCCTTTGCAGACCAGGAGCCTAGGAATCATGCTTGACTTCTTCCCACATCCAACCTGACACTCCCTCCCAGCAACTTCACCTTCTGAATAGCTTTAAACCCATCACCCACTTATCTCCCCGTCTGCCTGCACTACCCTAATCCAGACCGGCACCATCTTCCCTGGGAGGCGTGACAACTTACTGCCTGGACTCTGCATGGCTACATCTGCCACCCGCTACCCTTCCGGACATCTTCCATGTGTCGGCCAGAATGAACATTTGAAAATGCAACACTGACCATGACAAATACTCCCATCTCTCTCCTCATCATCCCACTCCAGCTGATTAAAATTTTTCTAATTATTCCTTACGGATTTTAAGACAAAAATTAAAGTCTTCGACATAGCCTCTAACACCTGGCCCGGTCTGCCCTCGCTAATCTCACCACCCTCATCGCCTTCCATGTACCTGTTTTCTCTCCGACTCCAGGCACCCTGGCTTCTTTCGCGTCCTCAAGAAAGCCAGGCTCTGGCCTCCCTTGCATGTGCTCCAGCTACAGTGGTCTCCCCACGCCCCCTTCTCCCCAGCTCACGCTTCATAACACAGCTCAAGTCGCACTTCCTCTGGAAAATATTTATTGACCCTTCAGACTAAGGCAGGCCCTTTCCTTATGCTTCTCCCCATGGGACTTCCCGCAATTATAATGAAGTGCTTGTTTGTAGAAGTCGTGGTTTAATAGCTGCCTCTCCCTCTTAAATGTTATTCTTGAAATTTCCCCTGCGTTCCCAGCATCTAACAAACAGCACCTTGCACAAAGAAGATGCCCAATATCCATTCGTTGAATGTCTAAATACAAGACATGATTGATGACTTATTAAAGGAAAACAGGCATGGCTGTGACAACTGTCAGTAGTCCCGGGCAAGGATAGGCCTGGGAAGGGAAGCATTCAAGGAGGGATGTGTGAACCACAGAGTTTTGCAGGCTGGGGACGTTATGGGTCTTGGGCAGGCATGTTTCTAGGCTTGATAGAGAGGTAGGCAGCAGATTTCTCATCTCCCCACCCCTACTCCACCCTCCAGGTCAGAGTAGAGGCCACAGAGTATAGCCACAGAGAAGAACAGGGGCCCAGGTCTCTGGTGGCGACCGGCAACACGGTGGGTGGTGCTCCACCACGGAACAGGACACCACGGGCCAGAACTAGGCCAGAGCACAGGCCAGGCAGTGAACACAACATGCGCGATGTACTTGAAGGAAGGAATCTGAAAATACTTGAAAGGGAAAGCTAGACCTGGCTAGAAACAGACTTGCTTTTATCTTTCCTCCCTCAGAACCAATCTTTGTCAAAAAAAAATTGTCACGAAGAGGAGCAGCAGAACTACTTTACATTTAGCTTATTTTTTTTCTAATGAGTTCAAAGTAAACTAGAACCTCACTAATTAAGTCTAATTGCGAGGAAGATGACTCTAAGTTCAACTTAAGCTCATTTCTAGAAGACTTATAAAGAAATTTAGTTTTATTACTTCTAAGGACATATGAAAGCTCAAAGATTTTCTTTTGGAAAATTTATGCTCTTGGGTGTTCTAAACATACCCTGTGTGACTGTCTTTAGCTTTTAACTTACAGAATTCCCAAAAGAAAAGGTTTCCAAAGCAAAGAGTGGTATCAACCCAGTTTCCAGTTATCTAAATTACATTATATAAAGCAAAACCCGAGTAAGCGTAACAGGCTTGACTGTGGTTTTCACCACATCTTTTCTAACTGGCAGTCATCATCCTATACTCCATAAAATATTTGAATTATATTACAAAGATGATCTTCAACATGAAAATGAGATATCAGAGGGTAGGCTTTTCATAATCCAGGGTCACAGGGTAGAATTTCCTCTTCTAGCCCCATACTGCTGGTTGAATGGATCATGGACCCCAAAACTTCACTCACTTAAGGGTAAATTATACATCACCCCATTCTTACTGCACAACCAATTCTGCTTATGAGATGGAAGAACATTTTCCCCTTTTATCAATTATGTTATAGTTACTTTATCCAGAGACTCTCAATTCTGGTCGAGGCCTACTTTACCTCCATAAATCATTGCACGCATGCGTAAATTAAGCATACTTACATGAATTGTAGAATTCCTAGTAATCACTATAGGTAATGAATGGGTTAAATAAATCTTAATATTGATACTCTTGGTTTTTCTCTAGGTTATTTATAAGTGATATTCTTAGAGGACAGCTCGTCTAGATTGCTAGGTCACCTGTTCATTAACTGTGGAATAAATACAATCTAGGTAAAGGGTGAATTATATCTAAAGCATCATCAATTGATCAAATCTTGGAATGAATGAAATGTTAACCTCCCAGAGATAAAGTTTAGTTGACTTTAAGCTCCACAGAATTGTGGCATGCCTTACGTACACAGTGTGAATTTGTTTTTCACAGTGATAATAGGTACAAAAATAAAATTACCTACTTGGTTAGTAAGCCCATTTTATAAACCATAGTGATGCTTAGCCAAATTCTAATTAAGCAAAGCAGTCAACTGGCTCTCTTCTGTATGTGACCTGGTAAACTATTCTTACTCACGAGACCAGAGGTGGCACATATAGGAATCCTGCTATTAATTAGGCATGTACTTCAAGATTACACCATGGCTGCCGATTAGACACGTCCAAAATGGTAATTATTCTGAACCATTAATTACCGCTCAACAAACTACATTATCCACAATTGTGAAGGGTCTTGGAGTGCTGAGAGTAAACTCGATTTGTGGTTTTTATCTCTCTCTGCTTAATTTTCCTCATCTGTAAAACAGACCTAATAATAGTCCCTACTTTATAGTGTTGTAAGGATTAGGGGTTAAAATATGCAAGGCAATGAGACAGTGCCTGGCACATAGTGGGTCCTATGTAATGTCTGTGGTTATCTTAAGTGTTCCTAGGAAAATGTCTAATCCTTTGAAAGAAAGGTTCTGTTGGATCCGGGTATCAGTCCCATTTGCTTTCACAGATCATAACTGATAAAGGGGTGAGTGTTTCAGAATTACAGGCTTCCCAGCTTCAACTCCAGTGCATTTTCCTCTGATACCTGTACTACTGATTGAGTCACTAATGTCTTAAAGCAGGAGTTCCTCACTTTTTGGCATCTAGGTACACTTTGAGAATCTGATGAAACTCCACGCTCCCAGGAAAAATATACAAGTTGAAGTTTGCATTCCATTTCAGTGGGCTCAAAACCCCTCTCCAAAGTCATCCATGGACCTCGGATTAAGAATTTGAGTAGTAGTTTGTAGTGTAGCCGTTATGGAAAACAATATGGCGGTTCCTCAAAAAACTAAAACTAGAACTACCATATGATCCAGCAAGCCCACTTCTGGGTTCATCTCCAGAGGAATTGAAATCTATATCAAAGAGCTACCTGCACTTCCCTGCTCATTGCAGCATTATTGCTCTTATCCAAGATATGGAAGCAAATTTAGTGTCCATTGACAGATGAATGGATAAAGAACATGTGGTATGTACACACAACGGAATACTATTCAGCCTTAAAGAGGAAGGAAACCCAGTCATTTGCAAGAACAAGGGTGAAACAAGAGGACATTACTATGTTAAGTGAAAAAAAAAAAAAAAGCCAGATACAGAAAGACAAATACCAAATAATTTCGCTTATATGTGGAATCTAAAAATGTTGAACTCATAAAGCAGAGAGTAGAATGGTGGTTACCAGTAGCTGGGGGAGGGGGAGGGAAATGGGGAGATGTTGGTCAAAGGGTACAAAGTTTCAGTTAGGCAGGAGGCATAAATTCTTGGAGATCTACTGCACAGCATAGTACCTACAGTTAAGAATAATGTATTGTATACTAGAGAGTAGATTTTTAAATGTTCTCACCACAAAAAAATGTCAAGTATGTGAGGTGATGGATATGTTAATGAGCTTGATTTAATCATTTCACAATGTATACATATATCAAAACATCACATTGTACACCATAAATATATAGAGTTTTTGTCATTAAAAAAAAAAAAAAAGAATCAATGTTTGAAAGCCTGCCTTGGAAGAGCCACAATTGGATCTTGTTCTTTTAACGATGTCTAAAACAAGATGAGAGACAGAAACGCATATTTGTACATCGTAAGGGAAGTAGTAATTATATTTGTGAGCTAAGTACTTTCAATAAAAGTTTTTTGGGTTTTTTGTTTGTTTGTTTTTGAGACAGAGTCTTGCTCTGTTGCCCGGACTAGAGTGCTGTGGCGTCGGCCTAGCTCACAGCAACCTCAAACTCCTGGGCTCAAGGGGTCCTCCTGTCTCAGCCTCCCGAGTAGCTGGGACTACAGGCACACACCACCACGCTCGGCTAATTTTTTGTTTCTGTTTTTAGTTGCCCTGTTAATTTTTCTATTTTTAATATAAACAGGATCTCGCTCTTGCTCAGGCTGGTCTCCAACTCCTGACCTCAAGAGATCCCCCGCCTCGGCCTCCCAGAGTGCTAGGATTGCAGGCGTGAGCCACCGTGCTGGGCCCCAGTAAAAGATTTTGATGATGATGAAGATGATGAAGGAGGATGAAGAGGAGAACAAAAAGAGAGGGAGGAGTTACCCAAAATGGATAAAGGTAGGTAAACCACAGGTACACTCTTC